>SNQJ01S0064190.1:32786-45204 GCA_010110895.2 Picea sitchensis
ATTCTCTAGTCCTATCCCAGAACCATTCCTCGAACAGTTCCCATGACACATCTTCGACTTCAATGTTCAATTACGGTAGGAGCTTATTCTAGCATAAAAGAGTTCTCCTCTTTAGTTGAAATACTGCCATGTGGACCTTCATGTTGGAGTTATAGTCGTGAAGTGAAAGAACCTCACCAGATTCCCCAACCATGTCTCAGTGGTTGCACCATCCAGGGCACCAAAGCACTTCGAAACATTTGACCTTCTCGAGTTCATGGTGAACACTAACGGTATTGGTTGGGCATACTATGGACCCGCAGGGGTACCAGTGCCCTGGCCTCATCTAATTACATATGGTGAATCAATTCCTATGAAAATATCTCGAAGGACCTTGTCATACCATCTTCATCCCTTACAACAACCAACTCCATCCCAATGTCTTGTACTTTCCCCTTGGGAGTTAAACACCAAGGGTGTGGGTACCTCTGGAGGTGTCACACCTCCCTCCACAAAACCATGATGTGAACCTTTGTGGCATCCTCTAGTTGATATCCATGCATGGAAATGTTAAATTTATAATTAGCACTAGGTTATTACTCAAGGTTTTACTACAGTGGAAATCATGGTGATCCACAGTCGTAGGGTTGAACCTACTCTGATACCATATGTAACAACCCCAATCATTATGACTACATGTGACGCAACGCAATTTTTTTTATTTTTATTTTTAAGTTGGAAGGAAACATCGACAACAGTTAAACATCAAAACTTGACGATGAACATGATGCATGCATATCAGAGGTTGCGTTCACCATGGTGTTATCACTGAAATTTCGTTCGCGAATGGTTACAAGAATTCAGCATCGTCAAAAAATTATGAGGTCACCCATGGACCCAAATTAACACAAAAGAATTCCCAAAGGGTCAAAATTATACAACTAGTGAAAAAATTAAATGGTGCTATGAATACACAGGGCGCGCGCGCACATGCGCGAAACATGAATGCAGAAATTGCGCACATGTGCACGATGCAAGACTGTTGTCGCAAAAAGTCACGCACCTGAGAAACGTCGCATTTATGAGAGTGGTCGACCTCCCACCCACTTCTGGTTCATCTTCAAAGTTGATTTGACACTCAAATATAGACTGGATTTGATTGGGTGGTTGGTCAAAGACCTAGAAATGCCCTAATTAGCCTCTTTACAAACTACAAACTACTTGGACAATAACTCAAATGAATGCTATAAAAAGGCCATGGATACACTTCATTTTCCAAGGAATTCATAACAAAGTTATGTTGTCATTATTCTCTTGAGGAATCTTCTATCCTTTCCAAGAGTATACTTGCATCATTGCATTGGGAAATCCATCTCACCCCTTGAGTGGATTAGCAAATAATTCTTTCACCATTTTCATTTTCATTTTCATTTTCAAAGTTGTAAGAAGAGCTTATTTGTGGGGGTCCAAGAGCCCTCCTTTGGAGGAAGAAGGGACTCATAGTCTTCTTTATTCTCAGTTTTTTCTTTCACTAATATCATCCTTATCATTGGTGACATGGGTCTCATTGTTTCTTTTGTCCTTATGTCCCTATGTTTATCAATTTAGTTGTTGTTTTATTTCTTACTTTAGTTCTTAGTTGTTGTTTTATATTTCTTTCTCTAACCCTTTTCCTTGCAGTTGTCCTTCTTAGAAAACCCAACTAAGCTTGCAAGAACCTCTATTTTGCTCACTAAGGTGACAAAAGAGGCACACAAGATTGGAAACTCCACCAGGGAAAGGTATCAATTTCCTACCCCATTTGGGTTTTTCTAGCTCTTCTTTTGGTTTATTTAACTTGTAGGTGCACTAACCAGCCTAAGTTGACCTGGAAATCATCCAATTCCAAGGTGAATTGAGAGAATTCCATCCGAAATTTTCATTCACAGCCATGTGTCACCTGTGCATGAGTTTTGTGGCCCACAGATGCAGATCCTACGCACATGCACCCAAGTCATAGTTTTGTTCTGTGCACGTGCGCTCATTAGCTCATTTCGATCTGTGCACATGCGCTCTGTGTACCTCTATCTCCATTGAGACTCGTGCACCTGTGAAAAAATTTCACATTGTAAGGTTCTTGAGATTTGGGGAAGGCCATTAGCCTTCTTACAAGTGATTTTATGCATGTTTTAAGCTGCACCACACTTAGTCTCCTCTTCATATAAAGGGGTTATTCAAAACACATAGGCACTTAGGGGGTTAAAATCATTTTTTCCTCTTTTGCTTTCATTTTCTCCACATGGATGGCTTGTTTTGGCTAAAAATATAAGTTGGAAATCATTTGCAATCACATCTAACTTGCATTTGGACTAGAAGTTGTTACGAAATGTCCTGTTCCAAACAAACAACGACAAACTGACCAACATACTGTGCACAGGTGTTCCTTGACTCCCTGCTCCAAATAAACTAGTGTGTGCAGGCTGCCCAGCGGACTGCTGATGCAGACCACCAAGTGAAGGGGATGAAGGAGGGATATGACCTCCTACGTAAGGAAAAGAATTAAAAGGGACAAGAGTTACCCCAAGTTGACCTTGCAGGGGAGCGTTAGAGCTCCCTGCCCCCAGACCCAAAGTCTGTAAAGTGGAGTAAGTGAGTGTAGGACTTGTACCTGAACTAGGCATACCGTATGAGAATGGAGGGCCTGTCGCACTAGGTGTGAACGGGGTTGTGGCTGCCACCATAGACGAGTTCGGTCCACTGTGTGACGTAGTTACGCCCGAGACCATGGTGGCTCGGACCGACGACGGTAAGTTAGGAGATGATTCTCCTGTGGTAGCAACTGTGGTGGGAATGGAAGAATTCCCAGAAGAAGTAACAACGTTTGTTTCCATAGCTGTGTGAGGCACTGACAGGCATTCGTAAAATTGGATTGGTACATAAAGTTGTGGCCAGGTATCAGTGGTTGGGGTTTCAACTGAGCCAAGAGTGGCGATTGATTCCTCCGGGAGTTGTTCGGGCACAAAGGTTTGTAACCTGGTCGCTTCGAAAGACCTTTGTTGGTCTAGCTTCCGCCTTAATGGTGGCGGGGGTGGCTCCAGTGTAACCAGTGGCAGGTCCATAAGCCTTCGTGACCGGTGGAGCTCGGGATCCTCCACTGTGTGAGAATATCCAAAACACACTAAGGTATTCTACACATTCAAAAGTAACACACACTAAAAAGAATCCCCTTAGAGATAAGACAAGCAATCACTAAACTATTTGGAAGAACAATTACAACAACCAACACTAGAGAAACTTACCGGTGCAAGTGAAAATCAAACACAGAAGCACCCTCCGGGTATAATCTACAAAGCGTGGCCCAATGTATGTCCTAGGTATCGTGGTATACCCCCACAGTCACCTGTGTATGTCCCTAAAAATATTGGCAACTAGGATGCCAACACGTGAACAACCACCAGGCGGGTATAGTCGAAAGTTGGGTAGACCACAATGACAAGGGTATCAAGCCCGAAACCTGTCAAGGGTATCGAGAGAAAATGGTCCAGAAGACAACTGAGGACCTCAAATAGATTCGATACCCACAAAGCCCCGTGGAAAATGCAAACGACGGAATCCAAAAACAAGCCCTCGATATGTGTTCTCCACTACGATTGGTCTGACTTTGGAGGGGTTATCTCTGCTACCTTTCCGCATGCGTCCTCGTGCTTATCCCCTTTGTTAGAGGGGTGTCCTAGATAACTTCCATGAAACTATACTTAGACACTCCCTATCATAGAATCCAATGTTTGGTTTTGAATGGCCTTGGAGAGTTTCCTCTCCAACCTAATCCAAGGCCCTAGTCCTAAACTAGTTTTGGAACCCTACAAACAAAAAGTCTAATAGATTTTAAATTAGCGTTGCTTTTATGGTATTTTCTTATGTCAAGGGGTATGAGGGTGAAACTGATTATGTGTAAAGATGAAAGCAAAAACGAATGAAAAAATGCTAGAAACAAAAGACTTTTACTAAATGCACAACTTTTCACAAAGAAAGATTTATTTTTCTTTTCAATTTTTTCTAAGATTTTATGCAGCAAACATAAAGGAATTTCGCTCGACTACGAGATACTTATGCTCTAAATGTACTGCAAAAAATTATGAAATAAAAGACTTCTCCCTAGCTAATGATGCAGAAACACACTCTTCAAACAAAGAAGAAAATGAAAAGAGAGATTTTTTTTTTTATTCAAGTGCTAGTAAAGCAACGAAGGGAAAATACCGACAAGCAAAAAACCAAGAAAAAAAATTCTATCTTAAAGAGAAGATCGCAAAGAATCAGAGAAAAAACACACAATGAAAACAAAGACTCTCACGCTTGTCTAAAAACCAATTTTTTTTTTTTTCATATTTTCTGTCAATTATCAACTGAGAAAAAGCAGGCTAAGGGTATGATGACCTAACCTACTGACTATTCAACCCTAGACTCAAACACCTGAGAGGAATACTTCTCATCAAAGGAGGGGATGACTGCCCCACCCTGAACAAAAAGTAGCCTGTCAAGCACGCTACTGTCACTAAAACAACACGCATGCAAACGCGTGCTGAGATGAAACAAGAAGCGTGTATACGCAGGCTGACCTTGTACAGGCTGCATGTATGACTAAATTCTAAGACAGAAATAAAAACAGGTAGTCCAGACCAGGAGGAGGCCTCTGGTATTGATAACCAGGGTCCCTTGAAGGCTTGGATGCTCTTTCTAACAGAAAAGAAAAATAATGAAAGGAATAACAAGGCGAAAAAAACAATCTGAGATAGAACTGTGAACCAGCAAGACTCAGATAGGATTCCAGAAAACCCCCTATGAATGTATAATTCTGACAGGGAAGAGTTGGACTACCTCCAAATTTCTCTGAACTCCTACACGCTACTTTTATCCCTACAACTAGCGTTCACACGTGGGCTATAAGAGGATAGGGCGCGGGTACACATGTGCATGCCTTCTACAGGCCGTGTGTACCTCTGTGTGTCCCGACAATTACCGTCAAGAAGAAGTCAGGGAAAAATGGTATGAAGAACCAGGCTCCCTGCTTGCTCAGACCTTACATAAAAAGACAGGCAAAGAAACAGAAAATCTAATCTTTTAAACTACCCAAAAAACTCAACTAAATCCGGAAACCCTAAAGAGTATCAATCCCCAGTATGGTCGCCAATTCTGTTGTTGGGAAAAATACGCTACGGACTAGCAAACTAAGGTTAGACTTGCATGCAGATTTTGACCGTAAAGAAATTACTTTTTAACCTACCACCCAAAACATAAACCCCTCTTTCATAATACATGCATGGAAAGGGACTACTAACCTTGTTACTGGCATTCGATGTAGATCCCCTGCTGCGCTTTGACCACTTGCTTACGCTGCTCCTTCCACAGATAACCTGCAATCAAGACAAATAACAATTGTGCATGCATGCTACTTATCTACTTAAGGGTTAGAAATTAATAATAAATTAACCAAACCATAGATAACTCATGCATTGGGACGAGAAAAGTATTCTTTTATTATTTGAAAAATGAATCAACTTACAATCAAAGTCGAGACCGACCACCGCTCCTTGCTCCTGATCCTAGGATCCTCTTCTTCTGTCCTCCAACTACTTTGTGTTAAATCTCCTTTGGCATGAGGAAAGGATAAAGGGTTGGGACAATGGATTACATAAATGGGCAGAGTTTCTTCGCTATACTTTTTCCTCATCCAAATGGTACCCCTACCCCTTCTTTTATAGGCTAGAAGGAGCCAGGGTTTTGGACGAACCCTCGGCCNATTGGGACGAGAAAAGTATTCTTTTATTATTTGAAAAATGAATCAACTTACAATCAAAGTCGAGACCGACCACCGCTCCTTGCTCCTGATCCTAGGATCCTCTTCTTCTGTCCTCCAACTACTTTGTGTTAAATCTCCTTTGGTATGAGGAAAGGATAAAGGGTTGGGACAATGGATTACATAAATGGGCAGAGTTTCTTCGCTATATTTTTTCCTCATCCAAATGGTACCCCTACCCCTTCTTTTATAGGCTAGAAGGAGCCAGGGTTTTGGACGAACCCTCGGCCATGCATGGACGGGAGTTTCAGCTAACTGACCCATAGATTTTTGTTCCGTCGGCAACTTTCCTTTTTTTCGTGCTTCTGAAGGTACACGCGGGATGTAGTGGGCCTGCTTGCATGTACTTTGTAGATACACGCTGGCTGTAGTGGGCCAACTAGCATGTACTTTTAAAAATGGAGTTTTTAGAAGAGTTGTTCAGTAGTTTTTGGCAAAGAAGAGATATGAGTTGGCCTGATTCCAGGTAAGCATGTGTGGTGCAATTTAGGGTTATAACAACAATTTCTTAGTATGGTATTCTCTTGCACCTCCAAGTGACCTTGAGAATCAGAAAAAGATTGTGAAACAATTTCATCTCCCTTAAGAAGATTAAAACCTTTAGGAGATGACAACAACCCTTACTGGGACTCCTCTTATTTTATTTTTTCAAACACATCTTAATATTGTAACGGGCCCATACATGCCCACATGTCACAAAGATAAGATAGTGTTGAAATTTACTTTCTTATCTTAAAACACTAGGGAAGTTTAAAGGTTTTGTAACGGGCCCATACATGCCCACATGATCACAATCTAGGATAGTTTCAAAGTTTTTCTTAGATTACACCACAATAGGGAGTTAAAGGAATAGCAACGGACCCACATGTCCACATGTACACAAGGTTGTACCAAAGGCACTTATTTAATTAGGTAATCAACACTTGTAAGGACCAAGCGAAGTCCACATGCAGCATGGTGACACCTAATTCATTGAAAATTGGCACACTTTTACTCATTCACACACAAAAGTCACTTATCACTCACATAACTTCTTCTTGAAATGTGGAGGTCAAAGTAAGTTTCCTCCAAAGGGACTCTGAAGCACCCCACCCTTTTCTTGACGAAAATATCCACTCCCATTTTAAATTCAATGAGGTTGGTTCACACCACAAACCTCTCAAAACAACTACATCTAATTTTTTTCTAAAAACTCATTAATTTTTCCTCCACAGGAGGTGCCAAAAGAAATTTTTTAGTCTAGGTAGGATTTTGGGGATAGACATCCGAATAACTCCCCGTTATTTGGTTCTCACATTGTCAAAACCATAGAAGTTGTCCAATAGGGAACTGAAAATTCTCTAAGTCAAGTGTTCCTAACACCATAAGGCAGGGAGATACCCATGAAGGGTTGAAGGCTGAGGTCTGGTTGTTCTATGTGTCCCCCCTTGAGGCACCCACCTCTTGGCCAGGATCCAACCTGTGACCCATTTCTGAGGCCTAAAGTCTAAATGGCACACTTTGACTGAGGTACCTAGTGACCAAATTTTAGGACATTTACCCAGGTGGCAATTGTGGGTTGCAATTGCACCTTGATTATATTTTTTGTTTCTATTGGGAAATATATCTAGATCTTTTAGGATATGCCCCCTTTACCCCTCATTATAACCAATTATTTCATCCTTCACTAGTCTCTCTTCCGGTGACTTCAGACCCCATTGTTGAGTACTATTGGAAGGTCTAGTGTTATTTGAGAGGAAGGACGCTACGTCTTTTAGGACACAAGAATTTGTTTTCTTTGTTTCCCCATGCAGACAAAACCCACTAATCCACATATATGCTTCTTTTTCAAACCACTTTATGTATGATGCACTTCTGATTACATTTTGATTTGGATATATATATTGTGTAAAGTTCAAAAATTTGCAAACAAAAGGCTCTTGTTTCTTTATTACTCTCACCACCAATTCCACACATTCACTCAGCTAGTTGGACATCATAGGGGATCCACAGAATCCCCATCATTCTCTATGCTTGCTAAACCTCCCTCCTATCTTAGGGGGAGTGTCTAGTCTTTCCCACTCATCAGCACCACCGTCTCACACTCCAGTGACTGTCATTGTCTTAGGATCAGCCTTGCTTGGTTCCACATTACTTGGGTCCACTTCCCAAGGTCCTCCATCCACTCGCTCTCTTACACGGAAGTGGGGGGCCCACTTCCTCTCAAGGGGGAAGTACCAACCCACCTAGCCCCCCTCTAGGGTCAGGATCACATAACACTCCTACCATGGCGAGAGATAATCCTCAACCAACACTCCTGATGCCATATTTGGCCTCTCTTAACATACCAAATCTAAGAAAACTCACCAATGATCCTATATTGCATGACCCCACATGGCCTGCAATGCCCACCAAACTACCTGCAGACATCCCCAAATTTGAAGGAAAGGCAGGAGATGACCCTGCCAACCATGTCATGACTTTTCACCTATGGTGCTCTTCCAATAGAATTATGGATGATTCCATCAGATTATGATTATTTCAACGCACACTCATTGGCCCATAAGCTAAATGGTATGTAGATGAAAAATCAGGGTCCCATGCGACTTTCAAGTCCTTGGCCAAAGCATTTTCTACCTTCTTCCAATTACCAATCTGCCATGACAATGGTCTGGAACTACTCTCTAATTTAAAACAAACCTCATCCACACATATCACTGATCACATTCACAAGTGGCATAGGTGACGTAGTTTACGCAAAGCAGAAACCACCAAACAACAATGTCTTGACTGGTTTCTTAGATCACTTGTCTCTCTCCTCGATAAGGATGTAGCTTCCACCTTCCCTCAATCCGAAGAAGAAGCCACCAGTAAGGCTCAACAATACGACCTCATCTATTCACAGTCAGGGTACTTATACATTGTACTTCCTGATCTCCCCAAACCTGTTTCGGCTGGCCAAGACAAAGCTGGGATGTCTCACTCAGCAAATGGACTAATTGGTAATACCACTTACCACGGTCGACAACCATAACAACCACCAATGTATGGCACACCTCAATACCCACCGACATATGGGGGAACCTCTTATTACCCCCCACCCCCTTATCAAGAACCATACCTTGTTACTATGCCTCTACCCATCAGTGGGCCACCGCTGACACCCCCCATACAACCACCTATTCAAACAAGTTCTGGTACCCCCCCTACCTCATCTTATAGTACTAGTGAAAGCGCCAAGCCTTCCAATGTACCTTATGGATCATTACCCCCACAAAATCCATACTTTCCATTTCCTGATCCCCCACAACCCATGGATCCCCCACATCCTCATGCTGGGGTGAATTTTGTTCAACCCTCTCCCATTTAGCAATATCAAAATTTCGAACAGCTGAATACGAAAAATTTGACCCACTCGTCGAATAATGCCCAAACGAAAGGAAGAAACAGGAACAATAACAACCTAGGCCTAGGCGAGAATGACCCCCACAACCATCCCATTGGGGGAAACCAATACCAAGACCCCCAAGGAGGCATCAATACCAATATACCACACCAAGGGTGGAACAACACTCTTTGAACTAACTTTCCTTGTGCTATATGTAATGAGTATGGACATTATACTCATCATTTCCCCCAAATTCTTGACCTCCAATGGATGAGGGCATCCATGCACTCACAGGGCCCTCCGACACCATCTACCCCTCAACAGGCCCCACAACAATATGTGAAACAACCCCCCCCCAACCGTATTGCAGAACCCCATTCCATACCAAGGTGTGATGAACACCCAACAAATGATCAACCCTACCCCACCAAAAATGGGGCAATATGCAACCCCGGGTGCCACTCAACCTAGGAATTTGGTTGATCGTAGCATCCTCCTCACCAGTGAAGAAATTATTCTGCAAACTCACAATCGTCAATATGGTATGCCTCCCGAATCTACCCCAACCACCTTAGTAACATGACCATCTACTACAATACAACCATTAATGATTCCCCATCCTAACGCGAAACCCATTCCTCGCATACCACGTATGCCTTTACGATGGAATGTACATAACCCTCATGCTAGGGCTGCTCATAATTATAGTCTAGTTGATGACTTAGCCCAGTCTCCCGCAGCCATATCTGTGTTGGAGGTCATCCAAAACTGTCCATCATAGAGAAAATCCTTGCTTTCTTCCTTGGGGGCAATCGATACAGCTGACACCCAGCTGATCACATTTGATTCAGATCACGGAGAACCACATCTTCCCACCCAGGTAGCCTTCCAGATACCAGTTAATATCTGGAACACCACAGTTTATTGGTGTATCATTGATGAAGGTGCGTCCACCTGCATCATGTCTAAAGATGTATGGCAGAAAATTGGCTCCCCTGAGATAGTACCCTCTACCATCACCCTTCGAGCTTACGACGGTTGACCAACATCTTCCACAGGGATTTTTCAAAATGTCCCCATAGAACTTGGAGGCAAAATCATCCTCATTGACATTGAAGTTAATGATACCCAACTTGATTACAATATCTTGGTCGGATGCAACTACATGTATGCTATGAAGGAAGTCACCTCTTCTGTGTTTCATATGATGATGTTGCCCAATAATGGGAAGATCGTCACCATCGACCAACTTACACATTACGAGCCTAACCATTTTACCAACATCGATAACATCCTCTCTCTTGTTCATGTTAGCCCGCATGATTTTCCAGTTGCCAACAAAGGCCCTGGATAATTCAAAGACCCATCCATGTTGGGCACTTGTCAGGGAGAACCACCATTCCTAAACCCATCTTTTTCAGCACAAGTGTCTGTAGCTTCCTCTAAAGGAACTGACATGAAGGATACCCTTCCTCCTAGGGAGGCTTCTATCATATCTGACGTCCCACTAGTCACAGAGCTCCCCCCTCATAAGCCTCCTGTGAACTTGTCGACTCCACCGGTTCACGATTTCACCTCTCCCTAGGGCCATATCCCAGTTTGGGAGACAATTCCCCAAACCATTACTCAAATCCCCTTCTTTTACCCTCCACCAGGCATACAAGCTCTCCAAGTAGCTGCAACGCTTACTCTCCCTAATATGGTGTTGGAAATTCTAGTTTGGTATTTACATCCACCAGAGATGGTTCCTTGACCATCCCTTCCCCCCCAAACAAAAGGAATCCCAATGACGATTCCCATACTTACTCCCACCATACCCTCTACACCCCCACTCACTAACCTCCCTGCCACAGCTGGGGGAAGGCGAAAGAAGAAGGAGCCCACAGCTCTACCCCCCCCACGTGTCCAACCTCCTTGCATGCTATGTGAGAAATATGGACACCCAACCCATAAATGCCCATCTCTACCTGATTTACATAACCTAATTCCACTCAATAAAACACCATCACCGCTCCCCACTATAGCAAGTACTGTCGCTACCTCCCCTAATCCAAGTAGAAAAGGGATACGAACCAAATTCGCTTGCACCATTTGTTCAGAATATGGCCATTATACACACCATTGCCCATCTATACCATAC
The DNA here is from genome assembly GCA_010110895.2 of Picea sitchensis. NCBI lineage: Eukaryota > Viridiplantae > Streptophyta > Pinopsida > Pinales > Pinaceae > Picea > Picea sitchensis. The sequence continues at coordinate 44,106 of SNQJ01S0064190.1, forward strand.
GTCTGCAACACATTAGCCGCGACATGCCATACATATCTTCCCGAGTTTCCTTCGACACTCCATACCAATGCTCCTGTGAATTTGATTCATTCTACTTCTTCAACAATCCTCGAGCAATGGGGAGGTACATGTCCTCCCCCCAAATTATTGCCCAATCATCCATAGTGTTAATAACACTGGGATGGCATTATGGACCCATTCTCCATATCTAATCCCGTTTTCCCACTTTCATTTTTTGGTACATGCGCCCATAAGCTCTGTTTTCCAAACCACCTTCAGCCTCTTACACAAAAATTTCCATTTGGTGATCATTTTCCCTTTTTCCCGATGGAGCATCTTCCCATGACACATTCATGTATGCATGTGCATATTCAAACTTATCAAATAAATTCTCATATGTTCGATTCTCTTCAGATATTGTTCATGTTAGGTATTTGGTTTTCATGTGTGCAGGTACTTGGTCATCATACATCAACATAACCCCTCCAGGTAGATACTCAGCACTGGCATGTAGTCATTCCCTCTGAATCTGACTTGCATCTCCAGTCACATCCTCTGACATTTGCCTCTAGGATCCCCATCTCTGGCTCTGCAGTACCAACACCTCCATTTGCATCTTCGGTATTGTCACCCGGTAACACTCTTACCCACATGAGTTGTCCCATTCATAGCACCCTTTTGCGCCTTTGACACTCATGCTATTTTTTCAAAACCCTTTAGGGATGGGAGTCCCAATAGTTTTCCATCATGTCACGAATCAGCCACATACTCCTTCTCCTCATTTTTCTAGCTTTCCCACTGGACTCCCATCTTATCTCTTCAAGGTTCTATTTTTGACTGCACCTCTGCAGTATCATGAACCCTCCATTTCATCCACAATCAGTTTGCCCCTCTGCAAATTTCCCTTCATTTCACCTACCTCATACATAAACTCACCTATGGGGCCCCCACCCTCCACCAGTTCTCCAAGAAATTTGTGCCCTACCCGGGCCAACCATATTACATCGAGGCACCCATTTTTGTATTTGTACACTCATCCTAAATTATTCTTTATTTATTGTACAAATGCCTTTATTTGTCGCATTTCCATACCTTTTTG
>SNQJ01S0064191.1:13168-40783 GCA_010110895.2 Picea sitchensis
TTAAGGGAGGATCATCTACTCTTTAAGAGTGTGGGATGGAATAAGAAGTGTAAGAGTTACAAGTAAAAATGTGCCTTAGACTCCTTATTATGATGTGAAAGCAAATTATCATTCAAGTATATGTATATAATATAGGTGTTAGCACTAGAAATCACCTTCAAATTGCATAGAAGGTAAGCCCAGTACCCATCAGAGTTTTATGTCATGGATTGGTTTTTAAAGAGGTCAAATGGGCACAGACTCGAGATGATATCATTTTAACTAAAAAAAGGGACTGGTATGCACAAGCAGGTGAGGTCTTAGTTTAACTTCAGTTGGTAGGTTGGAGTAAGGATGAGTAGAGGGAAGACTTTGGTGAGGATAGTGTAGAGGTCTGTCACAAACATCAGGTCTTCTAGCAACCCAAAGAGGAAAATATTAAACACAATATATTCTTGAATTCAAATATGAAAGAAACTGAAACGAATTATAATAACACTATAATTGAACATTCATCATAATACAGTCACATTAATTCACATGAATTAGTCAATCATGAACTCTTTCAGTATCATAGGGAAACAAGAGGGAGAAAGAAAAGTTGACTGACATTAAACAAGAAATATAATACTACAACGCATGACTAGAGAACCAGAAGCTTCATTTAAAACTTTACAATACAGGATCTTTGCTCTACCATCAACCATAACAAAATATCAAAACTCAGTATTTAAACTCGTAACATTTGCGACCACCAGGAGTGTGACCTGGACACTACAATCAAACCTTTGCGTCTGCATATTCTTCTGCCAGTCTTCACTTTCATTCTTCTTTCAAACATGATCTTAGATCAGTATGTACTTTGCAAGAGAATCTATTGACAAGGGAACTCTCAGCTGGCAGTCTGCCTCCACGACCATTTTTTCCATGCTTTCCATTTATGGGGTGAGATGAGGTTTTAACAACCACCCCCATTTCCATTAACTACTTTCATCGGGATGGGTATGAAACCTGACACCCATGAATGCTCCAGGAGATGTTCATGACATCCTTCAATTCAATCCCGATGCCTTGATACCATGTAGACATTCCCCTGTGAAAATACGGGTGCCCTTGGCTTCTGGAGTAGCTCCTATCCATTACTTCATGTGACCTCGGATCATGACCCACAACTTATTTTTGTGAAATTTTGAGACTTCTCATTTTTGGAATATTTAATCCACTTAATTCCAAATATCCCAATACATGAACTTGCAAAATGGCCCATCCAGATCGACGGTCGTACCTACTTCGAATTTGATGACCACGATCGTCTCCCCCAATAACATTAGTCGTTGGTCGCCCAATAGGCACATGTCCTTCTTTATATCCTCATTTTCCATATGACTGTGGGAAGTGAGCACGGGCCCAATTCCCAGGCACTTCATGATTTTGTGTTTCGCGACTTCATGTCGTGCTCCATGCTCAAACCTCCATGTTGCAAAATCGTGATTTCTCAGATCAGGTGCCACGCATCCCTGCTGGATCGAACGACCCAGATGAATATCGACATTTCGAGACCTTGACATTTTGGGACTCAGGAAATATGCGCCCTCCTTACTTTGGCTTTCCCAAAATGACTTTCTCTTTGGTTTGGACCTGGTGCCACTCATCCTGCTGGATTGGGTTGTTCCTGCTAATTTCAGGTTTCAAGGATTCAAATATTTTACAAATAACTTCAACAACATTCCGAACTCCTCATTCCCATGCTTATAATTTTTCATTAATCTATGAACTTCAAAATTAAATTTCCTTTGCCAAACTGAACTTGCTTCGCTCGCTTGATTCAGACCCATAATAGACCATTTTAAGTGTTGTTCTTGTGCTTATGGCTGTGACCTCTGTAAATGAATACTTGGATGACTGACTGCGGGTTGGGTAAGGCAAAAGGATCAGTGATAGAAACAAAAAAAAAAGAGAAGTAATCAACCTCAGAGAAAATAGAAAGGCTTAGGGGCGACACCTCTCAAGCAAGCAAAAGAAGAAAACTATAAGAAGAAAGGAAAAACCTTACGATTGGGTCTGCAAAAAGGGGAAAGGATAGGAAAAAATACAAACTTAAGCAAAAACCCCAAATTCACAAGTCTCTGACAAGTTTATGTGATAACATTTGGCTCCATAAAATATGGCATGCTCCCTGCGAGCTTCCAAGAACACGCATTTCCAGTTCCTTTGCTTTGGGATATGGAGTCTCCTATTAAAAACAAAGTAAACATAAAATAGGAACGGTATTTACAATGGTGGGATGTCGAATTCGGCTTTAAAGAAAAAATGTTTTCAGGAAACGCCCATTTACAGGGCCACTAAAACATTTGTCACCCTCCAAATTATGCAACCGATAAGTATTAGTTGAAAGTGTCTCAGAAATTTTGAAGGGTACAATCCAAAGGGATTCAAATTTACCATGCTTTCCCTTGTCTTGTCTGGGTGCATCCCATTTGAGTACTATATCCCCTAGATGGAAATCACCCTTACTTATTTTCCTATCAAAGGCCTGCTTGATTTTATGTTGACAGTCATGTGCTCTGTCCATCACCTGCTCTCTAGTCTGCTAGACTTCTTCTAGCTAATGAATTCTTCTGATCATATCACCAGGTTCTTCATGGTAGTCTTGGAAGAATTTCTCCACGGGAAGGGCAAGATGAGAAGAAAAAACCACTTCAATCCCATATACAATTTGGAAAGGATAAATGCCCAGGGACCTATTTGTTGTCACTCTATCAGCCCATAGATCAAATTTGAGTTTTGAATCCCATGTTTTCTTGTTGTCCTCTAGCATTCTATGACTCTGCTAACCCATTGCCTTGGGGATAGTAGGGGGTAGAGTGGATCAATGAAATTCTAAACTGCTCACAAAACTTGATCAATGGTTCATCCTTGAAGGATGCAACATTATCAGTGATGATCCTGTTCGGACAACCAAACCTTGCCAAAATATCTTCAAGAAAACCGATGATCACCTTGTGAGAGGAACTCCTTGTGGGGATAGATTCTATCCATTTGGTGAAATAATATGTTACAGATAAGATCCACTTGTGCTAACCACTTGAAGGAGGGTGAATCTCCCCAATAAAATCCAAGCCCTATTGCTGAAAAGGTCCTGAAGTTACTACAGGCTTCAATGGAAGAGACTTGAGTTGCTTCTTCCCAGAGAATTTTTGACATTTGATGCAAGCCCTAATTTTTTCACAGACATCGGTGAATAGAGTAGGCCAGAAGTACCCAGCCCTGAGAATGTTGTAGGTTGTGGTTCTCCAGAAATGATGTCCCCCACATAGGCTATCATGAAAATCAAACATAATATTTTGGGCCTTCTGTGGGTCTAAACATCTCAGAAGAAAACCTAGAGGGTCTCTCCAATACAAGACCTGGTCAATAAGGCAATATCTAATTTATTTGAGCTTTAAAGATATTTCCTTAATTTTTCCCATACCATCAGGGGTTTTTAACTCTTGCGGGAAATATAAAATATCTTTGTACCAGACGCATTCTACCAACGGAGGGTTGTCCTGAGAACTTTTATCAAACAACTTAGCTTGTTGATTTTCTAAGAAAGTGTTGATGAAGTTAACCTCCAAAGATTTACAATTAGATTCGGCCAATATCTTGGCTAAACCTTGGCCTTTAACTAGTTTTGTGGGATTTATTTCTAGATCGAATTCAAGGATTTTGGCAATCCACTTGCTCCTTCTTCCATCTATGTCAGGATGAATGAGAATATACTTCACAAAAGCTGAAGGAACATATGCAATGATTTTTTAATACATAACATAAACTATGAAAGATTTGATGGCTTTCACCAAATCACAGGCCTACTTCTCCTTGATGTCATATCTGACCTCTGCATCTCTTAGTTCTTTGTTGAAAAACAAAATAGGCTTCTCCAACCCTTCACCATTCTTTTGTAGTAAAACAACAACCACTGTATAAAACGAAGCATTGAAAAAAATAAGAAAATCCTTGGAATAATCAGAACTGATTAGTATAGGTGATTCAGTTAGTGCCTTCTTGATTTGTTTGAAGGATTCTCTGGACTCAGCATTCCATTTTACTTTTTTCCCCTTCCTGAGCATGGTTGTGATATGATTCACCAATTCAACAAAATTTGAAACAAACCTTCTCAGAAAATTGATTTTTCCCAGGAAGGACTGAACTTATTTCTTGGATTTGGGGAGTGACGAGGCTTGAGTAGCTTCTATCCTTCTTGAATCAATCCTGACCCCCTCAGCTGATACAATGTGTCCCAACAATTTGTCTTCCTGCATGGAAAATAAATACTTCTTGGGATTTAGGGAGAGACCAAACCTTCTTCATTTCGAGAAGACCTTTCTCACATGTTGACAATGTTCTTTATCATATTTGGAGAAGACTGGTGTTTCATCCATATAGATGACCAAAAAATTGTCTCTTTCTCCAATGAAGGAGATGTCCATGGCTCATTGTAAGGTTTCTCCTGTGTTCATCAATCCAAAAGGCATTTTGGCATACACGAATGTGCCCCAAGGAGTGGTGAAGGTTGTCTTTTCTCTGTCTTCAGGCAGGACAAAGATTTGATTGTAGCCAGAAAAGTCATAAATCACGGATATCCTGGATGCAANTGTGTTCCATCTTCGGCAAAGGGTAATTGTCCTTCTTAGAGCTTATGTTTATATTCCTGAAATCAACACAGAGTTTGATTTATCCGCTCTTTTTCCTTACTGTAACCAAGTTGGCCACCCATTCAGAATATCTCAAAGGGACAATGATTTGGGCATCCAACAACTTCTTTAACTTCCTTTCCATAATAGGCAGCAACATTGGATTTATTTTTCTTAATTTCTGCCTAAATGGTTTGGCATCCTCTTTCAACAGGATCTTATGCTCATTGACAACTGTGTCGTATGTTCTGAGGTCTTCATAGGTCCAGGAAAACACATCAGAAAATCCTTTTAATAGCTCAGTATACTCAGCTCTCTTCTCCTTTGACATACTTCTTGACAAATTAACAAACTTTGGATCCTCCTCTGTACCAATATTTCATTCAGCTACATCAATACCCTCAGTTGCGCCTTTAAACTTTATTGCCACATAGTTACCATCAAACAATATTTCTAAAGGAACTATTCCTTTTGGAATGTGGTTTCTAGGCAGTTGAACAATATGGTGATTAGAAATTTTATTTAAAAATACATCATCATGATGGTCACCTTTGGAATCATGATCCTGATCAATGTGTAACACAGAAAACTCATCGACAGACTCAGGAAATTTTATGATCTCAAAATCCTCCTCAAACACCTTCCAATGCTTGATATTTTTAGGTACAGAGGGCCTATAACTTACCTTGGCATCATACCTAAGCTTAGGTGTCAGTTGGATTTTTAAATGTCTCCCTAAGACATCCAAAGAATCAACCATAGTATTCTCCTCTCTTGGAATAAATGAAATGTTGAAAGCTAAGAAGAAATTGTCAATTAGGTCCCACACCTCACTAATGTAAGTCTTAAGTCTAGGGTGCTTGACTTGATAAAAAGTTTTGACCTAATGAACAATTAGTTAAGCATCTCCAAATACTGCTAGCTCTCCAATCCCCATGTCTTTCACAGCCCTTAAAACCAAAACAAGAGCCTCATACTCTACCACATTTTTGGTATCTTGAAATTCTAGTTTATATGAAAAAGGTATAGCTTCTTGACAAGGTGATACAAAAACCATGCCAGCACCAGCCCCTTCCTTAGAAGAGGCTCCATCGAAGAACATATTCCACAAAGAAGTATTTGGGGGGGGTATTTCACTAAAGGAAATGGGTTGCTTTATGATTTCAAGAGAAGCTTCAAAGGCATCTGTGAGTTGCAATATGTTGGATCCTAAGTCTGTGTCCAAAGAAAAATAGGATGGTTGATGGGGTTTGCTTCATCATTGATGATGTACGTGAGTGCTTCCCTGTAAAGTCTCCTTTTTTCACCCCCGAGCACAGGAATGGTGGAGTATGAAAGGTCCATCTTCAAGGTCCCCCCCAATCTCTTTATCCAATATCTAGATAGGAGCATTCTGATCTTAGGGGGAACATCAACCACTATGATATCCATGAATACGATCTTCATCAATAGCTGGAATAGGGACACAACCAGTTCTTTGATAACCCCAAGGCACTTCACCTACATGGAATCAAAAGAATACATGTCGTGGTAGGTTTTTGTGACTTCCAACCCGAGTTCTTCCATGACAATCTTAGGAATAATATTGTGGGATGCTCTTGAATCCATTAAGTAGTTATGAAACACTTTATCATGGATGTTCAATGAAGTGTATAAGGGAGGGGAGGAATCATCTCTATCTTCTACCAAAGCTCCTAATATGACAACCGCCTTTTCATCTCGCAAATTGACTGAGTCTGTGGGATGAGACGTAGGTTCAGACTGTAATAATTTAGAGAGGCTCTTTTTGAAATATTCAAGCTTGAACAGTTCAAAAAGAGGTACAAGTATTCTAATCTTTTGGATTTCATGGTCAAAATTGTAAAAGGGAGAGGGCTTCAGGATTTCCTTCACATCAGGGACGAGACCTTTGACCATTGGTGGGGGTTTTTATACCTCCTTTTCTTTGCAGCTATCTGCCACATATTTAGCAAGATTCTCTGCTCTAGTGGGATGATCAGAAACATTGGGATTTCCTTCTTTCTTCTTAGACCTGAGGTTATACCTATTTGGGTTTTTACTGATCTTTCCCCCCTTGCTCAACTCATTTAATTTACTATCCATGAGAGACTCTTCGTATGCAATTTGGGTTAAATGAGGAAATGAGCAGGTGTCCCCAAGATAATTAATTTTAGAGCCAAGCTCTTCCTCCTCTCCTTCTTCATCATTAACAAAGTTATTTTGGAGAGGAGCCTAAACTTTATGGTCATATCTATATCTTCTTCTTTGATCTCTTTGGATGGTCTAAGGGGCATTAGTAGGTCTCCTAAAGTTACTTTTGTTATCAGTATTTGGGGGATTCCTATAGCTCTTTTTTCCTTCTAATTCGATATTTTCCATTCTAGCAGAGAGTGACTTTAGTAGCTTTGTCATTTCATCCATTAGAGGGGGGGCATCAGAGGAACTTAAAGTTGGAGTTTCAAACCTACCTTTTCCTCTATATCTATCATCTTTACCCCAAAGTTTGTCAGCTTCCAGTATATTGGATTCTAATTCAAGGGTTTCATCTTGCATATGAGCCAAAGAGGTATCTCATCTTTCTCTCAACAGGAGGCAACAATTAGGGTCGAAATCACTAGCATAAGTCATTTTGGCAGAGGTTTTGGTAGGCTTAACTTCATTGGGAATCCTTTTATACATATTATTAAATCTCTTCGAGAAGTCTGAAACAAATTCCCCTTCTTACCTTTTAAGTGCCCCAAATTTTGTAATGTAATAAAGGAGATCTTTTTTATTCCCCCAATTTCTTAAGAATGAATCATCCAGAGCAGCAATCCCGTCAAAAGATCTAGGAGGAAAGTCCTTAAACCAATCCCTGGCATCACCATCAAGGATCTGTACAAAAACTCTCATCCACACATCATCATTTTCGATGGCCTTAATCTCTGCAAATATATAAAAGGATGAAAGATGCTCTTCTCCAGTCACGTCTCCCTCCCCTATGAATTGGGGCATGTACTTAAGGTAATATGTGGTTGGGAGAGCATTCATAGGCTGAGCTAAAACTAGGGGGGTGTATCTAGAAGCTAATATCTCTACCATCCTATTCCTAGGAGGATTAGCACCTATCATTTGGATGTGAACTAGAGGAGAACCAGGAGGAGATGGAGTCCGGGAAAGGTAGATTGGAGGTGTGCTTCCGGGAACAAAGGGAAACAACTGAGGATCTAGAGAAAATGCCTCAGGGCTTGAGGGAACAAAGGTTTCCCTCCCTGTAAAATAAGCAACTGTAATAGGAGTAGTGAAACTGGGAGAGGGTAAATCAACAGGAAAACTCGCAAAATTTAAACTTCTAGAAGATCCAACAGATGGTGTAATAGGAAAATGAAAGACAAATACTGGAGTTTCTATAGGAGGATAGTGAAAATCATCATAAATACTTGGTTCAATAGCAGAAGTGCCTTCCTAATGGGTCGGCCATTTTCTAATAATTTTCTTTGGGTTAGCTTCAGGTGTTTCTAAAGGAAGTTGTGGAGTAGGCCTCGTGTGTCTGCTTCTGGAAGCCACAGCTGAAAAAATGGAGTCGTAACAGTGGATTCACTAGGTGCACAGTTGCAATATTCAATGTACTGAGTTCTTATGCACCCTCAGAATCAGTAGGATTTGTCGTTCAATCCCAGAGAAAATCTTCAATCCGTCCCCGACAACGGTGCCAAAAATGTTAGCACTAGAATTCACCTCCGGATTGTGCTGAAGGTAAGCCCAGTACCCGTCAGAGTTTTATATCGCGGGTTGGTTTTTAAAGAGGTCAAATGGGCACAAACCAAGGATGATATCATTTTAACTCAGAAAACTGGGCTGGTATGCACAAGCAGGTGAGGTCTTAGTTTAAATTCAGTCAATAGGTTGGAGTAAGGGTGAGTAGAGGGAAGACTTTGGTGAGGAGAGTGTAGAGGTATGCCGCAGAAATTAGGTCTTCCAACAGCCCAAAGAGGAAAAACTTAAACACAAGATCTTATGGAATTCATATCTGAAAGAAACTAAAAGGAATTATAAGAACACTATAATCGAACATTCATCATAATACAGTGGCAATAATTCATGTGAATCAGACAATCATGAACTCTTTCAGTATCAGAGGGAAATAAGAGGGATCAAGAAAAGATGATTGTCACTAAACAAGAAATCTTAGACTACAACGCATAGCCAGAGAACCAGAAGCTTCATTTAAAACTTTACAATATGAGAGCTTTTCTCTACCATCGACCATAAAAAAAGATCAAAACTAAGTATTTATACTCGAAACATTTTCCACCACCAAGAGTGTGACCTGGCCACTACAATCAAATATTTGTGTCTGCATCTTCGTGTGTCAGTTTTCACTTTCATTCTTTTTTCAGATGCAATCTCAGATCAGTATGGGATTTGCAGGAGAATCTGTTGACAGGGGAACTCTCGGCTGACAGTCTGCCTCCATGGACATCTTTTCCATTCTTTCCATTTATGGGGTGAGACGAGGTTTCAACAACCTCCCCCATTTTCACTAACTAATTTCATCGGGATTAGGATGAAACCTGACACCCATGAATGCTCTAGGAGATGTTCACAACATCCTTCAATTCAATCCCAGTGCTTTGAGACCATGTAGATATTCCCCTGTGAAAATAGGGGCGCCCTTGGCTTCTAGATTATCTCCTCTCCATCGCTTCATGTGACCTCAGGTCATGACCTGGGGCTCTGTTTTGTGAAATTTTGGGACTTCGCATTTCGGGAATCTTCACTCTTCACTCCACTTGATTCCAAATATCATGATACTTAAATTTGTGAAATGGCCCATCCAGATCGACGGTGAGACCTACTTCAAATTTGATGGACACGATTGTCTCCCCCAATAACCTTATTCGACGACTTCCCAATAGGTGCATGCCCTTCTTTATATCCCCTCTTTCCATATGAATGTGGGAAGTGACCACGAGCCCAATTCCCAGGCACTTCACGATTTCGTGTTTCGTGACTTCGCGTTTCACGACTTCGTGTGGTGCTCTAGGCTCAAACCTCTAAGTCATGAAATTGTGATCTCTCAGATTAGGTGCCATGCATACCTGTTGGATTGGATGGCCCATATGAATATCATCATTTCGGGACCTCGGCATTTCGAGACACAAGAAATATGCACACTCCTTACTTTGGCTTTCCCGAAATGACTTTCTTTGTGGTTCGGATCTGGTGCCACGCGTCCTACTGGATCGAGCGGCTTCTGCTAATTTTGGGTTTCGGGGATTCATATCGTTTACAAATAATTTCAACAATGTTCTGAACTCTCAATTTCTGTGATTATAATTTGTCATTAATCTCCGAAATTTGAAATTAACTTTCCTCCACCAAACTGAACTTGCTTCGCTCGCTTTATTTGGCCCCATAACAAACCATTTTAAGTGTTGTTCTTGTGATTATGGATGCGTCTTCTATAAATGAATACTTGGATGACTGACTGTGGGCTCGAGAAGGAAAAAGGATCAGTGACAAAGACAAGAAAAAGAGAGAAGTGATCGATCTCATAGAAAACAAAAAGGCTTAGAGCCGACACCTCTCAGGCAGGAAAAATAAGAAAACTATAAGCCGAAAGGAAAAACCCTATGATTGGGTCTGCAAAAAGGAGAAAATACGGGAAAAACTACATACTTAGGCAAAAAACCCAAATTCACAAGACTCTGACAAGTTTATGTGATAACAATAGGGGAAAGAATGAATTATGGTGGTTAAATATTACTTACAATATTAAGACAATTCGGAAAATTCAATCCATGAACAATTTGATAAGGTATGCTAGATAGTCCACAAAATGAAAATGATAGATCGTTACCATGATGATTAGGAGTAATGCTATTGAAAATTAGTTAGTGAAGTTTGTACCCAAAGGAGTGGCTAAATGTATCAGAAGGATAAGTTGTTGGTGAAAAATCGTTACTTTCAAAGGAAAGGAACAACAACAAGAACAACCGCAAAAGGAACAATAGTTGTTTCTTTCAAATGAAAAGCACTACCCGAAAAAAGGAACGACAATCACGACAAAGGGAACGACAGTTGTTACATTCGAACAAATGATATGACTCGCAAAAGGGAATGACTATCGCAACAAAGGGAATGATAGTTTCTACTTTCGAGTGAACGACACTACCTACAAAGGGAACAACAATCACAACAAAGGGAAATACAATCGCAACAAAGGGAATGACAGTTGTTACTTTCAAAAGAACGATAACGATGATGTTAAAAAAAAATTAACCATCTAATTAAGTAATTGGATACCTCCCACGGACATTTTTGTTTTAGCGAATATAGGATTGATTGGTCATCAACTAAATTCATTTAATAAATTATGGGTAGGTTTATTCAATGATCTAAGTATTGGATGGTTTGTAGTGTCATGCATTCATTTTCTATTTACTACAGTTGCGCATTATTTTAGTGCGGTTGCCCATTTTTTTTTTTGCTGTGGAACATGACATATCCATCTTCTATGTAAAACAAGGCTTATATTCGATGGATTCTTCAAAGTGATATAGGAGAAAGGATAAGGTACATAAAAGAGTGCTAATTATATTCATTATAGTCATATTTTCTATTTTTTATTTTCCAAATCTCTTTATAGTGACTTTCCTAGAAAATAAAAAATCTAAAAACTCAATCGAATCCTTAAAGAAAACTATATACAATATGTATAGTGATGATAAAAGAAACAATTTTATGACACTGAAGTTTATGGGTTACCTTCCCAGCTAGCTAAAATATGAAAAATAGGATCGTTACTTACTTCTTGGAAAAAGGATTATTTTGAAAGTGGTTGATGGTAGAGTCGTAGTCAATGTCCATTTACCAAAAAAGGAGAACCATACCTGTCAATGGTAACTAAAGTGACAGTTCCATTATCATGAAATTCATTGATTTCATACGATCCTAGCCACCTTGTCTGCAATTTCTTAGGAAATTCCTGAAATATGGAATCATAGAGAAGCACCCAATCACTTTTCTGAAAGGATTTCTTCTTGATATGTGTATCATGCCAACTAGCTCTCTACTATTGAACAACAGTTGTGCACTGAAGGGAGAACATGCATGATTCATCTAACTCATTGATTTGTTGTAAGTGTTGTGTGTGTGCCTTCGTAAGATCCAGTCCAATTTCCTAGGCCATTATTAGAGTCTTGATCTCAAATTCAATTGGAAAAATAGGTTATTTTCCAAAGACTAGGTGATAAGGAGAGTAGTCAGTAGTGTTACACCATGTTGTGCGATAGGACCATAAGGAATTTGGAAGCTCGACTGCCCAATTTTTATGGTTTGTTGATACTGTTTTTGTCAAGACTTCCTCCAAGAATTTATTGGTACTTTCAACTTGTTCGTTTTCTTGTGGGTGGTATGGAGAGGTAACTATGTGTTTAATGTGATAATTGCACAGAGTGGTCGTGATTTTATGTGTTGTGAATTGAGACCCTCTGTCAATGATTACTTCCCTGGGTAATCCATAATGTACAAATAATTCAAAGAGAAACTTAATGATTGCTTCCTTAGTTGTGTTTGGCAAGGCTACTGCTTCTACCCACTTGGTCATATAGTTTGTTTCAACTAGTATATAAGATTTTTTATTTTATTTGGGTTGAAGGGGCCAACAAAATCTAGCACCCATCTCTCGAAAGGTTCTACCGCTACTTGTGTTTGTAGGGGAATTTCATCCTCTTGGCCTGGTCAGCCCATCCTCTAACAATTGTCGCAGGCCTGGACATACTTCTTTGCATATTTGAATATTGAGGGCCAATATTACCCCATCTGTAAAACCTTATGCCCATTTCCGCGGTCTGCAAAATGTTTTCCACAAGGTTCATCGTGACCTGCCTTCAAAACATCGTAAATTTCATCATCTCTGACACACTTTGGTTGTGAATATCAAACCCTATGTGGAAAATATATTCATCAATCCAGGTGAACCATGTAGTGCATTGAATGATTAGTTTCCTTTCTCTTAATGACATGTGTGCTAGCAGTTTCCTGGCTGCCAGATAATTTGCCACATCAGCGTACCAAGGCATCTAAATAATGACAACGAACAAGTGTTCATCTGGAAATTGGTCTTCAACTCTGAAAGAGTTATCTATTTTGGTTACGCGAGACAAGAAATTTGCAACGATATTCTCTCTTCCAAGACGATCCTTGATGGTGATGTTGAATTCCTACAATAGCAATAACCACTAAGTAACCCGTCCATTAGTAACTGGTTTGTTAGCTAAATATTTGATAGTAGAATGATCAATATATGGAATAATTGTATAGCCTGTTATATAGTGGTGAAATTTATTAATAGCATGTATAACGACTAAAAATTATGTTTCTGTGACTGTGTAATTTAATTTAACAAGAGTAAGATTTTTGCTAATAAAATAAATAACATAAGGTTTCTTGTCTTCTTCCTGTCCAAGGACAGTGCCTATTGCGATATCATATGCATATGAAGAGATGTGAAATGGTAATTTCCAGTTTGGTCCTCTCAGCACCAGTGTTGTTGAAACTAGACTTTTGAGCTCTGCAAATGCAACATCACACTTATCATGCCACTGAAATTCCACATTACCTTTTAAAGCATGTAAAGGTGAAACTATTCTTAAAAAAAAATCTATGAATCTTTGATAATATCCTGCACATCCAAGGAAACTACATACCTCAGTTTGTGTACGACGTGTAGGTAGATTAAGGATTACCTCTATTTTGTTTGGGTCTACTTTGATTCCATCTGCAGAAACATAATGTCCTAGTACCACACTTTCAGTCATCATCATGTGACATTTCTCATGACTCAAACATATCTTGGTAGAAATGCATCGTTCCAATACCTTCTCGATATTTCTTAAGGCTTGATCAAAGTCAGTGCCATAAGGGGTGAAATCATCCATGTAAGCTTCAAGTCCTTCATTAATCAAATCATAAAATATGCTTAAAATAGCTCTCTGGAATGTAGTTGGAGCATTACATAAGCCAAAGGGAAATACTCGATATGCAAAGGTACCCCAGGGACATGTAGATGTAGTTTTATCCTGATCTTCTGGAGCAATCTGAATCTGATTATAACCACTAAAGCCATCTAGGAAGGAGAAAAATTGGTTCCCTGCTAAAGTATCAAGGAACTAATCAATAAAAGGTAGGGGAAAGTGGTCCGTTTGGGTAGATTTATTGAGTTCTTTGTATTCTACACATATTCACCACTTCCAATTATTTTTAGGGATGATTACTAGTGGAGACACCCACCGACTATCTAAAATAGGATATATGAAATCTACATCCAACAGTTTCTGTAATTCTTCTTTAACAACATCCCTGAGTTGTGGATTCAATCTTCGTTGGGGATGTCAGATGGGTTGTGCATCTTTCTCAATATAGATATTATGTGTACAGAGTTGGGGATCAATTCCCTTCATGTCGGGATACTCCCAAGAAAAATATTGTTGATATTTAGAAAGGATCTGAATCAATTTTTGTTGTTGTTGCTCATTCAAATTGGCATTAATATTCAGAAATATTCCTGGTGCGATTTCGACTGAAATGTTGTTATGGACAGCAGTAGTGGGAATTTTTTTCTCCACCAACTCTTCCAAAGGATCTTTGTGTGCTTCATTATCTAAAACATATTTTAGCATTTGACATGTTGGGTTGCTTACCACAATTGGGTTGCTAATGAAGTTGCTTATCGCATCATCTTCTAGTTGGTTTTTGAGCCCAAGAGCTTCTTCCTGTGTGAGGGGAGATCATAGGTTTTATTCTGGATAACTTGGTGGTTTCAACTACTGATGTATGACAAGAAAACTTGGTTTAGCTAGAGGATACATGATAAGGTTATTTATAGCACTTCCTCTAGCAATTGTCATGTTTCCTGTGTGACATCCTATGTATGAATATGTTGTTTCTATCCATGGTGTTCCCAATATCAATGGGTGTCCATCGAGTCTACTTATTGGGTTGATAACTAGTAAATTAGTTGGGTATTGGCACAGACCCCCAAACGCTCGGGTCGAGGTCCGCGTAGGATCGATCTAAATCTGCCCCTGAGTCAAATTGACACTTTGATTTTCCCTCAGGGAATATCTCATACACTCATGGTGTATCCACAAGTCTTTATGAATTGAGACTGCGTGAACAAACACTAGGCACCAACCCAAATCTCCTTGATCACAATAACGTCACGCCCTTCGCTAATTCGGGACTTCGAGTCTCACAATTTCACAATCCTTGATGTCGAGTTTCTTGGCCCCCTACTGCTGAAACCCGAAATGTCGATTCACCGAAATGTTTGGCCGCATCCTCCTCCATAGTTGTATCGCGTTTTGTGATTTTGGGAATCTCGAAACAAAGAACCCCTACCTCTTGTCTTCGAAAGTGTCGAAATGTTGAACCCTGATGCGTTCAGCAAAGGCTGGCTTCCCTATGGGACTTTTCGTCGACTCGAAGTTTTAGACTTTGCATCTTTGCAAATCCTAATTCAAGGCTTCCGACTCTCTAACCAATGAAATCCCAAAATAGTCAACGAAGTTTTGACTCCGCCTGGCAACAAGTTGCCACCTGCTTTCTCCGTTGTCCTCTATCTCTGACACGGATTTTACCACCTGTCACTCCAAGCTTTCCGGCTTTCGGGACTTGAACGAACCTTCGATTTCCATCCCTCTATCACTTCTAGATCCTGAATTCCAAAATGGCACTTTCCACAGGGTCAACAACTAATAAGTCTTCATTCAATCCAACTCTTAACTTCTCTACAGCTCTCCTAGATCCTATAGTCCTCGGTATTTCATGAATTCTCCATAGAGAATTTCGACCGCTCGTTTCCTCCTTGACAGCCCCTATGAAATGAACCAATGTTCCTTCACTGGAACTTAACCTCTCTGATACATTTTCAATCTTCATCTCCCTTTGGGTATTTTCAAAGGTGCTGACCCTCCTGAGCTTTCTCTTGCAACTCAAGTCTCAAAAGGACCCCTATGCACACTCCTTGCGGCAGACTTTCAAATACTTCTAAGTATTTGATTTCTTCGACTCTGTGCACCTTCGATAACAACAGTCCTTCAACTCTCCCCTTGGTTGATAAGTTCTAAGCTTTCAACCATCCTGTGCACACCTTAAATGGATTATGTGCTTAACTTTCACTTCTATTGGAATGAGAACAACGGTATCCCTCCTAAGATTTCTGAGATAAAACTCAGAACCCTTGTCAACGCACTCCTTGCAGACATTTCACTGCACTCCTTGTAGGAAATTCTCCCACTCAGGAAGAGAAACAATTGAAACTCATTCTCTTTCTCTCTCATACTTCACACATTCAACATGAAATCATACATACACACATAGTATTAAAGCAAATACATAACAGAGAGAATAAAACACCTGTAAGCATACCATTCACCATGTATAAACAGAAAACATCTTAACACCATGAAATCTGATTCAAGGCTTCATATATTAATTCAAAGCTCCTGTACATGGGTTCTTCTCTATAGCTCTCTGTTACAGCTCTCTCTTTCTTCTCTATACTAATGATATAAAGGTGAGGGTGTCTATATCCATTTTCCCTCCTGCTCCTAAAACTATCTAATCTATCATTCAAATCTACCTACTTTCATTAACTATGCATAAATGCCTCTACCTTCTACAGATGAGATTGAATCGCTCATGATATGTTTACAATATGCAAGTACGCTTCCCTTTAACCATTACATTAATGTTTCAAAAACATTTCCAAAAACGTGTGATGGTGGTCTTCCAGCTGTCTGCCGCCTTTTACGTCGCTTGCTTGGTTGGATGTTTACGATGCTCCTACATCATACTCTCTCACTTGAAATTTTTCATGAACTCTGGTTCATGAGCTCTTGAACAGTCTATCCATGCTTCTGAATTTCTGCCTCATCTTCCCAACTGGAATCATCAACTCGATGTCCTTTCCACTTGACCAAGTATTCAAAATACTCTTTTCTCCTGGTCTTCTTGCTGACTCTCTTCTCAAGTATACTTTCCATCTATGGATTTTTAGCTACAAGAATTTGTTTGGTCCACTGAACCTCTATTTGTTCATCCTCTTCTCCTGCTTCTTCAAATCTATAAGGGTACAAATATGATATGTTGAATATCGGTGAAATTCCAATCCCCTAGGGTAATTCAATCTCATAGTCCTTTTCCCCAAATTTCTTCACGACCTTGCACAGTCCAATATTTTTCATCTTCAATTTTTTATATGTTCCTCTTGGGAACCTTTATTTCCTCATATGTGAAATAATCAGATCACCAACTTCAAATTGAAGTTATTGCCTATGTTGATCTACTCTGTTCTTGTATTCTTGATTTGAATTCTACAATCGCTCCTTAATTTGACTATGAAGCTCCTTCATTAATTCTACAAAGTCCTCTGCACTAGCACTTATGAATTTAGCTTGTTCCAAATATTTCAATTCAGAAACTCCCCTTGGCTGCATTCCATATACAATTTTGAATGGACTCTGCACTGTTCTTATGTTGGACGAGTCGTTGTAAGCAAATTCCACCTGTGGAAGAATGTGATCCCATTGACTGTGGTGTTCAATCACTAGGCTCGTCAACAAATATCCCAAGCTCATGTTCACAACTTCTGTCTTCCCATCTGTCTGAGGATGATAAGCTGAGATAAAAGAAAAACTTGTCCCCAGCTTCTTCCATAAAGTCCTCTAGAAATGTCCCATGAACTTCGTATCCCGATCTAAAACTATACTCCTTGGCAAGCCATGAAGTCTGACGACTTCTTTGAAAAACAGGTTCACAATATGAGTTGTGTCGTTGGTTTTATGGCATGGTATAAAATGTGTCATCTTTGAAAATATGTCTACTACCACAAAGATCGAATCACAACCTCTTTGTGTTCTTAGCAGTCCCAATATGAAATCCATGCTCATTGCGTCCCATGGCCTCTTAGGTATGGGTAATGGCTGATACAATCCTATATTTTTCCTTTTCCCTTTTGTGTGCTGACAAATCCTGCATTTGTCCACAAATTTCTTAAAATTTGTCCTCATCCCTGGCCAAAAATATGAGCCATTCAATTTTGAGAATGTCTTATCATGACTGAAGTGTCCGACCAATCCTCCACTATGTTTTTCTTTCAGCAGATTCTCCCTCATGGAACATTTTGGAATACATAGATGATTTCCCCTGAATAGCAATCCATCCTGGATCATATATTCAGTCCACTGGCTCTTGTCCTTGAGAACTGGATTCTCATATGCCTCATACACTTCCTTAAAATCTAGGTCATACTTGTACATTTCTCTGAGATTATCAAAACCCAAAGTTTTGACTCTAAATTCCTACATAAGGAAACATTTCCTACTCAAAGCATCAACAACTTTGTTAGCAGTTCCAGAAATATGCTTAATCACAAAAGTAAAATTCTGCATGAATTCAACCCATTTAGCATGCTTTTGGTTCAACTTCTCCTGTCGAGTCACAAATTGTAAAGGATGATTGTTGTTGCACAAAACAAACTCTTTAGGAGCCAAATAATGTCTCCATTTCTTTAGCGGTTGTATGACATCATAGAATTCTTTGTCATATGTTGAGTACTTAACCTTCGCTTCATTCAATTTCTCACTGAAGTATGCAACCAACCTATCATCTTGGCTCAAGACCACTCCTATTGCAAACCCACTTGCGTCACACTTGACCTGGAATGTCTAGCTGAAATCTGGCAAAACCAAAATTGGTTGCTCCGTGATCTTCTTTTTTAGCAGATTGAAACTCTTCTCTTCTTCCTCCATCCAGTGAAAAGATTTGTGTCTTTTCTTCACCGTATCCATCATCGGTGTGCTAATCCCACTGAAATCTTAGATGAATTTCCTATAGAAACTAGCTAAACCATGGAAGCTTCGAACTTCAAACACACCTTTCGGTGATGGCCAATTCTTAATCGCTTCTACCTTATTCAAATCCATTTTCAACTCATTTGCAGAGATAAAAAAACCCAAGTAAATGAGTTATGTCCTCATAAATGATGATTTCTTCATGTTTATCAGTAGCTTCTCTTTCTGTAATCTCCTCATCACTATAGCTAAATTCTTCAGGTGTTCTTCTTCTATCTTGTTGAAAATCAATATATCATCAAGATATACAATATAAAATTTCCCAATGAAATCCTTCAGGACTTCATTCATCAATCTCATGAAAGTACTAGGCACATTTGTTAAACCAAATGGCATAACAAGCCACACATACAACCCCTCATTCGTCTTGAATGTTGTCTTCCATTCATCACCTTCTCTCATGCAAATATGATGATATCCGCTTTTCAAATCAATCTTTGAAAAGAATCTTCCTCCACTCAAGCAATCCATCAAGTCATCCATCCTTGGCAATGGAAGCCTGTATCTGATGGTGATATTATTTATTTCTCTTGAGTCTGTACACATTCTCCAGCCTCCATCTTTCTTCGGGTTGAGAACTGTTGGAACAACGCATGGACTCAAGATTTCTCTAACCAATCCTTTGTCCATTAAATCCTGGACCTGTCTCTTGAATTCTTCATTCTCCTGCAACATCAACCTGTACGTTGCTTTGTTTGGTAAACTAGCTCCTAGTATAAGATCAATGTGATGGCTTATACTTCTGATCGGTGGCAATGAACAAGGTAGTTCGTCCACTACTATATCAACAAACTCTTCCAGTAACTTCTAGATTTCCTATGGTAAATCATCCACTCTTGTACTGGTCAAAACAATTCTAGGCTTCCTGACCACAATAAATTGTGTGTCTTCCTTCTTCTTAACCTCGTTAAGAAGTTCCTTCCCACTCATGAGAAGTACAATGTTTCTTACCTCTGGTTTCACTTCTTTACCCTTAATCGGTAGCAACATGTGAGTTCTCCCATTCTTCTCCAAGGTGTATGTGTTATTTCTCCCATCATGAACTACGTTTCTATCATATTTCCATGATCTACACAACAATAGATGACAAACATCCATGGGAATGACATCACATAATATTTCATCCTTATAGCCCCCTGTTTTAAATTCGACTAACCATTGTTTAGTGAAATTTACCTGATGTCCTTTTTGTAGCCACGAAACTCTGTATGGGCTTGGATGTACGATACTCTCCAGCTCCATCTTTTCTACCATCTCTGTAGATACGAGATTGTCTATGCTACCACTGTCCACTATGACCTTGCATACTCTATCTTTTGTCTTGCAAGCAGTCTGAAACAGACTGTTCCTTTGGGTTGGGTTCTCTACCTCTCTCTCTGGCATTAAGAGAATTGTCCTCATCATCAAGGACCTTCCGCCCTCATCATCTTCTGCCTCAACACTCCACCCTTGTGATTCGGAAATGTGAGTTTCACCACCTTCTTTCTTCCTATCTAGACACTCATAAGATTTATGTCCATTTTTCCCACAGACAAAACATCTCACTTCACCTCCTCGGCCTCTTCCTCTTCCTCTAGCTAGAGGAAAAGTATTTCCATCAGCATACTGCCCTCTCTATGAGCTTCCTCCTCTCTCATGCTGAGTTTGAGGTTTCTTCCCTTCTTCCTTAGATTTTTGAGTCCTATCTTGGGCAATTGGTTTGCCTCTAGATTGACTTCTACCTTGGCCTCTTTGACCTTGTTTTTGGCTCAGCTTTTATTTAGATTTCAAAGCCATTTGATATGCATCCTCTACATTTCGAATGATCATCATGCTCATCTCGTCCTGAATGTCATATCACATACCATTCATGTACCTGGCAACCTTTTCATCATCACTTTCCCGATGACCTGCTCTGATGTTTATCTTGTAGAACTCTTCAGTGTATTCCTTCACTAACATCAACGTCTGTCTCAAATTTTGCATCCTCCGAAACAAAGTAATTTGATAATCCTTGGGTATGAATTTGGCTTTCATCTTTGCAACCATTCTATCCCAACTCTTGATTTTTTGCTTGCCTTTGCAGCGTCTACCAGCTTGCAGTTCATCCCACCATAGTGTTTCATTCCCTTTAAATCTAGTGACGGCATGTCTGACCTTCTTGTCTTCCTCGACATCCTCATAGTCGAAGTATTTATCCAAAGTTCTAATCCAGTCTAGAAGCGCTTCAACATCTAAGTTTCCCTCATACATGGGAATCTCCATTTTTGCTTTGGCACCTATCCTCGCAATAGCTCTGAATGGGAGTTCATCCATAGTATCTTCGACTGCAACTTATTCTCCTTTGTGTCCAACTTCATTTTCACTTTCATCCTTGCTGACATCCCCAACGTCGACTGTGCACCTCTGTGCTACCTCCATGGCATCAAGCCTGGAACGTAGTTCGGGAATTTCCCTCTCCACTATTGGATCAAGCATTGGTCTGTCTCTTCTTATCGATGGCATGGCTATAAAATCTCTCTTTTATCTACTACAAAAAACAAAGAACTCTTTCTACGCTCTGATACCACAACTGGCGCAAACCCCCAAACCCTTGATTCAAGGTCTACGCAGGATCAATCTAAATCAGCCCCTAAGTCAAATTGACTCTTTGATTTTCCCTTGGGGAATATCTCATACACTCACGGTGTATCCATAGGTCCTTATGAATTGAGCCTGTGTGAAAAAACACTAGGCACCAACCCAAATCTCCTTGATCACAATAACGTCACGCCCTTCGCTAATTCGGGACTTTGGGTCTCGCAATTTCACGATCCCTGATGTTGAGTTTCTCGGCCCCCTATTGCCGAAACCCGAAATGCTAATTCACCGAAATGTTTGGCCGCGTCCTCCTCTACAACCTTATCGTGTTTCATGCTTTCAAGAATCCTGGAACAAAGAACCCCTACCTCTTGTCTTCGAAAGTGTTGAAATGTCGAACCCCGATGTGTTCAACAAAGGCTAGCTTCCCTATGGGACTTTTTGCAGATTCGGAGTTTCGGACTTTGTGTCTTCGCGAATCCTGATGCAAGGCTTCCGGTTCTCCAACCAACGAGACCCCGAAATAGTCAATGAAGTTTTGAATCCACCTAGAGACAAGTACACCACCTGTATTCTTTGTTGTCCTCTATCTCTGACATAGATATTACCACCTGTCACTCCAGGCTTTTTTTCTTTTGGGACTTGAACAAACCTCTAATTTTCGTCCCTCTATCACTTCTAGATCCCGAATTCTGAAATGGAACTTTCCACAGGGTCAATGACTAATAAGTCTCTGTTCGATCCAACACTTAAATTCTCTGCATCTCTCCTGGATCCTACAGTCCTCGGTATTTTTTGAATTCTCCACAAAGAATTTCGACTGCTCATTTCCTCCTTGACAGCCCCTGCGAAATGAACTAGTGTTCCTTCACTCGAACTTAACCTCTGCGAGACATTTTCAATCTCCATATCCCTTTGGTTATTTTCAAATGTGTTGACCCTCCTGATCTTTATATTGCAACTCAAGTCTCAAAAGGACCCCTGCGCGCACTCCTTGCGGCAGACTTTCAAATACTTCTAAGTATTTGATTTCTTCGACTCTATTCACCTTCGGCAACAACAGTCCTTCAACTCTCCCCTTGGTTGATAAGTTCTAAGCTTTCAACCATCCTGTGCACACCATGCACGGATTTTTTGCTTCACTTGCACTTCTTGTTGGAATGAGAACAAGGGTATCCCTCCTGATCGTTTTGAGATAAAACTCAGAACCCTTTTCAATGCACTCCTTGCGGACATTTCACTGCACTCCTTGCAGGAAATTCTCTCACTCAGGAAGAGAAACAATTGAAACTCA
Source organism: Picea sitchensis (assembly GCA_010110895.2). Classification (NCBI taxonomy): domain Eukaryota; kingdom Viridiplantae; phylum Streptophyta; class Pinopsida; order Pinales; family Pinaceae; genus Picea; species Picea sitchensis. The sequence continues at coordinate 35,578 of SNQJ01S0064191.1, forward strand.
TTCTCTTTCTCTCTCATACTTCACACATTCAACATGAAATCATACATACACACACAGTATTAAAGCAAATACATAACAGAGAGAATAAAAAACCTGTAAGCATACCATTCACCATGTATAAATAGAAAACATCATAACACCATGAAATCTAATTCAGGGCATCATATATTAATTCAAAGCTCATGTACATGGGTTCTTCTCTACAGCTCTTTGTTACAACTCTCTCTTTCTTCTCTATACTAATGATACAACTTACTAATGATACAAATATGAGGGTGTCTATATCTGTTTTCCCTCCTTCTCCTAAAACTGTCTAATCTATCATTCAAATCTACCTACTTTCATTAACTATGCATAAATGCCTCTACCTTCTATAGATGAGAGCGAATCTCTCATGGTCTGTTTACAATATGAAAGTACACTTCCCTTTAACCATTAAATTAATGTTTCAAAAACATTTCAAAAACCTTTGTTGGTGGTCTTCCAGCTGTCTTCCGCCTTTTACGTCGCTTGCTTAGCTGGCTATTTACGATGCTCTTGCATCAGGTATTCCCAAGAGTCAAACGAAATTGCTATATCTTGTAATGTGCCGACTGGTTTAACCACTGATCTATCATCCAATTCTAACATAGTTGAATTAGGTTCTAAGGAGGTGATACCTAGGACATTACAGTTCTCCATGGTCAGAATATTAATGGATGCTGCCAAATCCACTGGTGTATTTGGAAAGAAACAACCCTGTATCTGAACCGTTACCACGGGATTCCCTGGATTTGTGTATTTGACTAGATCCTGCTTGCCTAGAATAATATCAAACAAAGTTCCTACCACATGAACAGTTGATGGATTCTTAGTTTTCCTTACGGGCTTATTCCCACATAATTCTTTAATTGTTTTTTCATAAATAGGAATATCTTGCAAAGCTTGTAAGAGTGGAATTTTAACACATAGATTATTTAGTTCCCCGACAATATAAAAGTTATGATATACAACTCGTTTTTCTATCATTATCCTCTTGGGAAACGGGGGAGGATAAATTACGAGTTCATCAGGATTCTGTTGCTCGATTGTGTTTCCCCCCTGTTCTATTTCTTCTGTTGTGACCACAGTTGATGGTTTTATTGCTAGTTGTATATTATTCTCATTCTCTTGTTCTTGATGAAAGTTTGTTTCCTAAGGAGAAATTATACGCCCTGATCTAAAACGAAGTTCGTTGCACCTTACAGAGTTAGTTTCACCCTCCAAATTCTCGACAATTTGCATGAGCTGGACTAGTTAGTTATTAGGATTCGGGTTGGGTTGAGATGGTAATTGAGGGTGCATTTGAGGTTGAGGATTCTGGGGTATTTTAAGTGGATCTTGTAAAGTGGGCTGAGATTGAGGATCCATTTCCATGGTTTCATTAGTTAGTCCCATGGGGTGCTGCCATTTTTTATTCCAATTGTGGGCTTGGGCAGCTGTGTTAGTCCACTGTGAAGGATATGAGTTATTATTTGAATTCTACCAAAATGGTGTAGGATATTGCATGTTATACCAAGAAGTATTAGCAACTGGTTGATTTTTCCAAGGTACAGTAGGATATTGTTGGGACTACCAAGTGGGGTTAGAAAATGGTTTTCCCTACCATGTGTTTCCAGAATTATGTTGTTGATTATACTAACCAGAAAAGAAATAAGAACGATTTTGTAGCGTACCTGGGGGTCGAGATTTCCATTGGCAACGTTGAGCCATCAGATATACTGGTTATGTTTCCTCTTATGCTTCATTAAAGACATCCTTTAGTCCTAGGAGTGATGGGCATTGCTTTGTCGTATAGTCTTTAGCACAGATGGCGCAAGTCCAAACCACATCCAAGGGACACTCTCTTGAACCATGTTTCCTCCTGCATCGTGGAAAAAATATAGCCAACGATTGTTATGCTTATTCTTGTTTCTGTTTAACCTGCAAAACATCCAATTGTGTAGTCAGAGTACCCAAAATATCAGTTTTAAAATTTTCTAAAAGATTACCAATTTATGCTTAGGTGACACTCACTCAAGTGATGTTGCTACTTCTAGTGATGGGAGCTCGTATTCCTGATATGGTTCGTGTACTTTCGTGTGAACACCTGATACACAATTAGACAATGTCATCATATAGTTCTTGATAACTATCACATTTTCCCATTAAATTCAATGTTTCTACCCATTCATCTTTCATACCTTTTATCAGAGTGGCTTTAAGTACCTCACATGGTAATGTATCGTAAGGTGATCTCTGCAGGTTATATTGAAATATTTCAACATATTCTTCTAGTGTTTCATTTTCTCTTGCACTCATTTTAAAGATATTATCCCTTAAATCCCTGGTTCTACAATAGTCTTGATATTTCGTAAGGAAGGCTTGTTTCATTTCATCCCATGCATTTATAGTTCCTCCCCCTAATCCCATAAACCATTATAAAGCTACTCCTTTCAAGGTGGAAGGGGATATCTTTAGTTTCTGGGGTTCGAAGGTGTAGTCATAGCCTCTACATAAGACATCAAACGCGAATAAGAATGTGTCAGGGTCCTCTAAGATCAATCCATTGAAGGTTTGAAGATTTTGTACAGGAATGGATTTCATTGGGGCATTAGCAACTGGATCAACTATAGGATATTCCAAAGTGGAAGTATGGGTTCGTGGTTGATTTTTCTATGCCATTTGGTCGAATATATGCCAATATCCTTCAAGTATTTCTTGGTATGGGTGTTCTATTCAGGGTGGTTGATTACATGGTCCCTTAGGAGTTTTAATCGCGCTACCTATATCTGGGATTTCAGGTGCTCCTTCTCCTATCAGAATCACAGGAGATCCAGGTTCAAGTGGTGGTGGTTTTTCCTCAACAATTCCACTGGTTTACCCTTCTCCTTATTTCAAATTACAATAATTTCCCTCGTCTAAAGGACTAAGAGGTGGAGTATGTGTATTTTGGAAACTTTGTTCAATCCCTTCATTTCTTCTATGAACCTTAGCATGAGCTACATTTGGTGAAATTGTTTCTTGAGGGTAGAACCTATTTTAGGTCCAACTGAGGCTTGAGATTCATCTTTTCAGATGATTTCATCTATGAAAGTGTTCCTTCCATGGGGCATCGAGCCCTAGGATTTTGTAGTTTTTGGTGGGGGTTTAAATTTTTCAGGTTCTTTCTTCTTAGTCATACACACAAACATGAATTCTATGCACCTATATAACATCTATGCATTGGCCAAAGGTAGGTGTTGGAACAAGCATTTTACTTTTTTCCTACATAGGTTCTTACCTTTAATTTTCAATACCTCATTGTCCAGAGATGCAACCTATGCTATATTTGAAATTCTCCCCAGCAACGGAGCCAAAATGTTGGGTTCTAAAGATGTCCCAAAAAAAACCTTAGTCTCACATTAATTTATCAACTGAGGATTCATCTTCTCTTTCAAGAATGTCAACAAAGTCTATGTATATATTCGTAGAGGTTTAAATCGTATAGCTAAAGCAAATCCAAGTCTATCTAAATTATTGCAATAATCAAGTTCTTCATGCATTCATTAAAAACTCTGAAAATAATAACTCACTCAACAGAATTGTAATTTGATCGATAAGACAATGTGAATCAAAACATCAATCAATTTGTTGAATTCATATAACTAAGAAACAATAATTCAATCTGCGAAAACCCTTAATGAATCAATCTCTCGATGATTAATTAACCTTCTTGGAAAATAATAATCATCTACTGAATATTAAATAAGGGACAACAAATGTGAATTAAGCAAAAGGAACAACAAATGCGAATTTGATAAAAGGAACAACATATGTGAAAATGAAAGGAATCCACAAGCGGTAAACTAACAACAATTGGAAATGGAACAACAATCGACAATCTTTAAATGAAACATATATTCTCTGCAAATTAAAAGCATAATTAATTCATAAAGGAATCAATACACTTACGAATTTATCTTAATTGTTGCAAGGAAATTCAAATCACAGAAATAAAACAGAATTGATACGATTACATATGAGACAGTAACTCCTTTCGACCGGGCCCACGATCTTCAAAAGGTATTTCTACTAAAAACTCAGTATGTTGGTATGCTCAAGACACTTGAAGCTTTCATTAATTCCATAACTGATAAATCATTTACAATGGATTGTTGTACAGAATGTCAATAGTTCATAGATTTGAATGCTTGGTTGAATTTATTGGTTGTAACACCCCTCCTGGTTACGACAACAACTCCGAAAACAGGTGCAATTTTTTTTTGTTTGTTTAAAGTGTGTGCGCGCGTGTAGAAGAAACAACACCCTCGACTCTACGTCACCACTCGAATCAACAAGACACAAGTAAGACGAACACAATCAAGATGACCCGACATATCACAGTGAAAACAAGAAATAAACGCCCCTGGACATAAGGCGTGCAACTAGCAGTTGTAAGCAGAAGAAGACACCAGGGTTTAGGTACAGTACTGTCACGGAATTAAAGAATCCAACAGTAGAGTCGCAGTAGTGGAAACTATGCCTTTAAACAGCCCGAGACTACTGATACGGCTCAGAGTGTGTCGCAAGAGTGGAACTGTGCCTTTAAATAGCCTAAGACTCTTGATACAGCACTGGATTCCTTCCACCGGATTTACTCACAGACATAAATACTAAGCTACAAGAGGTGTCTATATCCCGCCCGACACAACCGACTACGCAATACAATACCACCAAGTACTACAAAATCAGGAACAATCATGACCTCTACAGGAGACGCAAGTCAGGAGGACTCTAATACCGACCAACCACTATTGAGACCCGTGGACATCAATCTCGATCAATGGCTCCATTAATTATCATTAACCGACGAAGACCTTATCATAAGGTAAAACCCCAAAAATCCAACCCCCATTAGTAGTTATAAAATCATTTTGCACTAGATCAAGGACAAACAATATCACAGGCACCTTGCATTTATCTATTAATCGCCATAAATGAGTAACAGTATCAATACCATAATGGTAAACCCTCAAACATTTACATTCTCCAAATTATCTTGCCTTTCCTTCCCATTTATTACCATACTTTAGAATAACCTAACAATTATTCGCATTGCAAGTCAGATCTTATCATTAACGCTTCAAATTAAACTAATAATAACCTTGCAATTTAAACGTCGTCACGAGCATTTCATTTAAACAAATATTGACATGGCGATTCAACC
>SNQJ01S0064192.1:9131-27275 GCA_010110895.2 Picea sitchensis
CTTGTACTTGAACATTTAAGTGGGGTAAAAGGAGGTTGCCCCCTCAAAGAGGCTTATTATCTGAAATTATCTCTTTTTCAAGGCGTTGAGTACTTTTCCTGAGGTTTTTCTATGCTATATTGATGTTTGGTTCTTAACATAACTAAAGAAACTTGTCGATTGGACCTATCATATGCTTTGGACAAATTGAGTTTCATCACCACCACTGGATTTTTTTTTGCTTCATTGTATGAATATCTTCTTGAGCACCTCCTATTGCATCATTAATTCATCTTCCTTGAATGATTTTTTACCAATATTTTGTATATGAAACTACATAATGATGTTGGTCGGAAGTCCTCAAAACTATTTGTATCGTCCTTCTTGGGAAATAGAGCTAGGAAAGTAGCATTATACCACAATGATGATAAAGTAATGTCCCAACATTTGGTCATAAATGGAGATGCTAATGGGTATGCTTATGTGGATGTCAGAATGTCTAGTTTGTGGATGTTAATTTCGACATTTATCTAGTCATTAAAACAAATGATATTAATAAGGAAAATAATAGGGTTGTTCAAAAGGACACTTACGTCGATGTTTAGAGGGACACAAGCACATTCAAAAATTTTGATGCTACAATAGATGTTATTTTGGATGTAGTAGTCGTTGTAAAAATCTCCACAACTACAACCAATAGTAAAAAAAGAGATCATTTTGACAAGCTATCATGGGATAATTTCTTTTGAACATTTCTTTGGTGGTATCTACTCCAAAAGATGATGATGTATTTTTAATCAAAATCATTCAACACTTGGTCCCAACTACTTATTTGTGTCTTTGAAGAAATTTTACCTTGTCGGGAATCAATCTCAACTATCTAACATCACTTGCCAACATGAAGGGCCCTGAAGGGTATATCTCCCTAATATATATCATTAACATCTCTTTCCTTCTACTAGGTTGTTGCGATAAGTATGTACTTTTCCATCAAAATAATTGAAGACACTTGTTAGTTGGACCTATTATATGCTTTAGACATATTGAATTTCATCACCATTGTTGGATTGTTTTTTATGCTTAATTGAATGATTACCTTTTTGAGTGACTCGTATTGTATCATGAATTAGTCTTCCTTCCAAAAAAATAAATTGCTCCTTTGAAATTCCCTCCAAATTATCTTTTTTTATTTTGACAGTCAGGATTTTTGATAATATTTTCTATATGCAATTACATAATGATATTGGTTGAAATTCCTCAAAACTATTTGGACTATCCTTCTTGGGGAATAGAGCCATGAAAGTAGCATTGTGTTTCAATAATGTATAAAGTAGCATCCAGCCAACATTTGTACAAAAATGAAGATGCTAATGGGCTTGTGCATGTGCATGCAAGAATGCCTTGTGTGTACCTTGTTTGTGGATGTTAATTGGGACATACATCTAATCATAAAATCAAATGACACTAATAAGGACATTAATAGGGTTGTTTGCAAGGACACTTGTATTGATGTTTATAGGGCTACACGGGTATTCAAATTTGGATAGTATAATAAATGTTATTGTGGTTGTATTAGTCATTGAAAAAAATTCCACAATTGTAAACAATAGTCACAAAATAGACCATTTTGACAAGCCATTATGGGTAAAAAAAAATTGGACATTTCTTCGGTGATAATTTCCATGCCCTGCTTCCCAGAGGAACATCATTCAGAGATTGGCATCTTCCAGAATGTAAATTCATGTGTAATGAATAAGTCTTATGCATTTCTGAGAAAGACTGTAACTTTCATGGGCACCTACCCAGGGGTCAACTCTGATACGTACCTATCGTCCATTTTCTATCCTCCACACAACCCAAGTTTTGACAACGGGGAAACATTTTGTAAGAGCCTTCCATACAATTGAAGCATTTTTGCAGGATTTGTTTGGTTCCCTATACCCATCTATAATAGTTTTGTTGCCTAAATACTTCAGTTGTACAGCTCAACCCCAAAGATAATTGTTGTTTGTGAAACGCCAAAGGCTTCGAGCAGCCAAGGATTAACAAAAAATGTGGATGTGTTTAAGACCCCAACCTCCTAGAGATTTAGGCATGTCTAAAGTGGACCAAGAAACTAGAAGAAAACCTTTTGACTCAACTTTACCAAACCAAAGAAATCGTAAACTAATTTTTCTGATTTTATTGAGTATTCCCTTCAGAACCATTGCGATGGATGTCCAATACATAGGAATACTTTCTAGTACTGCATTAACCAGCACCAGATGTTCTCCCTTGGAAAGAAAGTGATTGGTCCATAGAAAGATACATTTTCCCACCTTTTTGTACATCCATTGCCAATCCTCAAACCCGTAGTCATTTGATTTGAACATGAAGCCTAAATATTTCACCCCTTCATTAATGGATTTGGACTGCAACCGAAGAAAGTCTTGTATGGTGGAGGACACAAAATCAAAAACATTGTGTAGAATCATACATGATTTTTGGTCATTAATGATCATCCCAGAGACCAAGGAGAATTTATCAAGAATATGCTTTAGGACATGAAACAAAATATTTTTACCTGATATAAAAATGAATACATCACCTACGAAGAAAAGGTGTGAGAGCACCATTGTTCATGAAAGGTTTACCCCTCTTATTTCATCTTTGTTAATAACATCATGGATAAGACGATTAAGGGATTCAACAACAAGTAGAAAGAGAAGAGGAGATAAAGGACATCCCTAACAAAGTTCCCCATGTTGACGCATGGTTATAAGACCCTAGGTTTAATTTATTCAACTAACAAAATCCTTCACATATTGGCCCTTTCAGCATCACTTGTATGCAAGTGAAATCTCACCTGATATATCTATTAGGGCTGTAGGAACCAAGTTTCTATAAGGACAAGGGGATGTGAGGCTATCATCATATCTATTACTATTTATCCATCTTGTGTGCAATATATGTATTCATATCCTTTGATTAGTTATCAAACTCTATTGTGAAGAATCCTTATAACATAGATTGCAACATAAATAACCCATTGCATCATTCATTATTACTATGCAATAAACAGATCTATACTAATCATGCATAAAAAGAAAATCCATTAACAACCACATCAAAGGACACATTCAAACACATAATTTAACGTGGTTCACCCAATCCTTGGGCTACGTCCACAACGAATAGCCTCTATATTGATCTTCATGCAGTAATCACCTCAAGCCTGTGTACTATGCTTACAATAGATACAACATATTATATCCTCAATCTAGCCTAGTTGCTCTGCAATGCTCACCTCTCTCTCTCTGCAAAATATCTCCACAACCCTAAGCATAGATTCTCAATCATACGCACGCTAAACTCTTACTTTCAGCAACCTATTCTTCCCCAACCCATTACATATTTATACATAGAGTTAGGGCTCAGAACCCAAATAGTTTATCCCAAAACCCTAATATGTCCTAGGTGTTTTCCTTCTTTTTTGCCAACATGTTGCTTTTCTTGCTTTAGCGCTAAACTATTGCTTTCCTTCCTTCTTTTGCACCTGCTCTAACTTTCATTTTGACCCTGTAAACTGCTCCCTCCTCTACTTTTGCACGTGCTCTTCCAAACTTGGTTATTCAAATTGCATATCCAACAGGCCCCCAACACTTACCTATGGCTCGTCTTGAGCCACTTAAGCTTGTTGTGTTGTGTCCTTCCATGCCTCCATGAACTTTTGGAGGGTTTCTCTTATTGTAGCGACTTCCTTTCTGACCTCGGCTTCTTTCTCCAAAATCTCATCTACTACCTATGCAATCAAGGTTGTGAGCTTCTCCTCACTATCTTGTGTTGCTTTCTTCACCATGCCTTGCGTAACTGCCAATTCCCCTATGATCATGAGTGCTTCATCTTGCAGGGGTACCAATCGTTGTATGAGAGTCTTCTTCTCTTCCTTTAGTTGTTCTATCTCTTCATAGGACTGCCTATTCACCAGGATGGTCGCTATGAACTCAAATGGTGGCAACATGTTTATATTCTTTGTGGCCTTTTGTGCCTTCTCTTGTGCATTCCTTAATCTTTCTTCAACGACCTTCATTGTCAGAACCTCCATCAACTTTGTTCAAAGCTGCGTGCTTTCTTCACATAACTTCACGCACTCCTCATCCAAACTCTTTATACTTAGATTATGGTTGTTCTTTCTCTTTGTTCCTTCTCCTCAAGTGGTGTCCATGATGTAGTGTGCACTTCCAACTCCCTGATTATGGTGCGAAAGCCTTGAATGACCTCACTGATTTTTTATACATGTTCCTCCAGTGTGGATTCTACCACCATCGACACCTCTGGAATCGCCTTATATAGTTTCTGGATACCCCTCTATATCCTCTATCAATGTTGCTTGGCCTTGTCCTTCTCCTTTGATATCCTTTCTGCCTTTTTCTTGGCCTCGTTCTTCTCTTGCAAAATTGTCATATAATCCTTCTGTAGTTCTACCTTATCAGTCATTGCCTTAACCAACTCCTTTGACGTTGACTTTGTGTGAAACTATATTTCTTGTGCAATACATCTCTGTAAGCCTTTAAGTGCTCCTATGTGCATCTGTGAAATGACTAAGTCTGGATGACTTAGTACTCATGCCTACTCCTCGATATTTGGTGTGGGGAACTCAATTGCATCTGGTGAGATCTTGAAAACTCTGCACGTTGTTATTATCTTTGTCAAGTAAGAAGTGGTGGCCCTTTATTCCATAGTCATGCATGTTAAAAAAAATCTCATAAATTCTTTCAAAGGACTTATCTTTTCAAGGGCCCTTTTCGGGGTAGTACGATCATAGATCAAAGGCATGTCAACCACAGAGGTTGCAGACGATGTTGATGCTATCCAATATGATCATAATATATCATTCCTTATTTGTTGATGTCTCTTTTTCTTATTGTGGGTCAAATGGTGTCATAGGTCCTGTTGATTTTCTCACCCATTTCTCACATTGCCTCCCTCCATTCATCGTGTCAACTCTTGTCTTATCTCCTCTACAAATTATAGTTGTTATTCGTTGATGATTGCATCTATGTGAGACATTCTCATGCTTAGAAACCCATGAGATGTGGATCATTGCGGCTATGTGAGTCTTTCTCCAGCTTACAAACCTAGGAGAAAGACCCTAAGAAGGGTATGTGGTTCCTACCTAAGACAGAGCTGGAACCTAGATATGACCTCCTCCATTCAAAGAGTTGAGAAGAAATCCAGATGATTATCTAGTGGGAAAGGCGATCTGTTGCATTAGACGTGCCTGTGGATGAGCATAAGGTGAATGTGTGAAATCCCAAAGTGTTGGGTGCATCGTCATGTGAACATAAATGAAGATGATGTATTAGCCTCCTCTGAGGAGCAGAGTTGATGAGAAACTCCATATGATTCTCATGTGTGAGGCAGTAGGAAAGAAGATCTATAGAGTAGACGTGCCTGTGGATGAGCACAGGTGAACATGTGAAGATCTCGTTCTTCTGTGTAATGCAGTGAGCCAGAGATACAGACATCCCTATGGATGTGCCCCTAGTGGATGAGCATTAGTGGGTGTATCATATCCCTTTCTATATTGTCCAAGAGTCAGACCTGCATGTAACCCTAATTGTAATGTAAAGGGTACAGGTCGGCCCTGCCTTAACGAGATTAGTAATAAATGTAAAAGATAATTAATCTGGTTGATATTAATTATATTATGAGTTAGTGAGGTCGACCTTGTTGTGCCAATAGACACTTTTGTTGATAGGTTCAGTCTAGTATAAGTAAAGATAAATTCCTCATTGAGGAATCATATCTTTTGTGTGAGTTTGGAAATTTTAGCAAGTACACCTTCTTGGGAAAAGTGTGCACCTCTCTTGGGCACTAGCCTTCTAGGGTTTGAGCACCCTCTTGTGTGCTAGGTATTTCTTGGTGGTTAAGGTATTTGTCTTGAAGAATATAGCAAAGGATTTGGCTGGGTTTTCTTCCCTTGTTGAGAAGGGTTTCCCATGATACTTCTTGTTTTCTTGTGCATGGTGTTTCTTCTTGTGATCTTGGTTGCTGCAACATTCTTGTTTATGGCTAAGACAAATGCTAAAATGAAATGAACTGCATGCTTAACCTAGCTTATTGAAAAATCAACATGGTATCAGAGATTAGATCTTGAAAGAACCCATTGCACAAGTATCTACCAAGTCTCCTCTCACTTCTGCAAAACCGTACGACCCTCCTAGGGTTTCCATAAAAATCCGTACGACCCTCCTTTCATTGGTGATATAGCTCTTAATACTTGGAAGTTGGGGCTATTTTTGGCATAGAAGAGTACAGCCTCCTCCAGCGCATCTCTAGAATCTCTCAAAGTGGAATCTTGAGCATTTTGAAATTTTGGCTCTAGGGTTTCACTAATTTCTGCAGAAATTTCAGAATTAGGGTTTCTGCAACTCATTAAAGGATATCTTCAACTCACCAGTGTTATCCTATATTTCAAAGGATTATTGCTATTAGTCATAAGTCCAATAAAACCTAAAAGTGATAGCCTAGCCTAGCCGTTAGGTTTTCTAGCCCACCTAAAAGTTGACAAGGGTTTGTGAAGAATCTAAAATTATGATGAACAGAACTATGATGGAAGATAAGCTTGATGGATCAAGCAACTTCAAGTTCCTGGAAGACAATACTTCAGAGGAAGGCTTATTATGGGTGATACAAAAAGGTGACACTATGACTACCCTCTTCATGAAGATGTCAAGAGCAGAGAGATCATCCAGGTTCCATTGGAGAAATCATATCAGCACCCTTAGGTATGCACTTGTATATATATTATTTGTATCATTATCACGAGGGTAATTGCAGGAGGATGGAACCTTTTGTTGAAGTCATGGATCCAGAGGGATCTCAGTACATTCAGAGGAACAACACACTGGAAGTGAAGACTCCAGGTTTGATTGTTGTAATTGGCATTCCTCTAATCTATATTTCTAAAGTTTGCTACATTACAAGTAGATGTTGTAGCTGTGACAACATTCCTTAAATTATTTTGATTCTAGAGATGTACTCATTATTCTCCTTTAGGAGATATTCTTGTTTTGGTTCTTCTTGTTTTCATGTTTCAGACATGTTAACAATAAAGGAAGATGTTTATCCTTTAGATGGAGTCAAAACTATTTGAGAAAGAGGAAGAATAGAACCATCATTGGGGAAACCAATGAAATAATACATTATCAAAATCTTTCTATGATTCTATGGTCAAAAGCATGCATGACACAGTATATGTTCAGAACAAGAGTCTTCACCAGACTTTGAAAAACATGACTCCCGAAGAATCCTTCAGTGGAGTGAAGCCTGAGAGTGAACACTTCAGGATATTTGGGTGCCTAGTCTATTTTCATGTACCCAAAGAGAAGAAGTTCAAGCTAGATCCTTTAGAAAGAAAGGATACAGTGAATCTTCAAAGACATTCTAGATAGACATCCCTGGTCAGAGACATATTAAGACAAGAAAATATGTTTCCCTTAAAGAAGAGATATCTTTTATAAGATCCAGAGAATCTCAGATGCAGATTGACAGTGAGACAATGCCTTCTGCCCCTTCAGTAGTTCAGAGGAAGACAAACATTATTCCAGTTGATCTAGTTGCTCCAATTGATATGTTCAGAGATATTGTAGTAGGGCATAAAAGGGCTACCTAGACTCACTCTGCAAGAGGCAGAGAAACATACAAGCCTCTCAAGGTACATCCTGAGAAAGAAAAAAGATATTTTTGAGCTATCCTTCAGTCATGAACCATTTCATTGATGTTGAGCTTCCTTGTCTTAAAGAAGCAACAGGATAACAGGTATGGCAAGATGCCATAATAGAAGAATGCTAGTATATCTTAAAGAATGATGTATAAGATATTATTCAGGGACCAGAAGGGAAGTCAGTGGTAACTTCCAAGTGGATCTATAAGATCAAGCATGCAGCTGATGAAAGTGTCAAGAAATATAAAACGAGATCTATAGCCAGAGGTTTCTCACAAACAGAGGGAGTTTTCTATGATGAGACACTTGATCCAGTAAATCGGATACACTTCCATCCGTACTACCATCCATGAGTTGGAAACTATATCAAATAGATAGATTCTTGATGAGTTTGGATTTCAGCAAGAGTGTTGCTGATCCAAACCCATATCATTATAGCGTTGGTGATGAGAGACTAATTTTGATGACTTATTCAAAAAGCCTTATTTTTGGATACAAGTAATCCTTGACTTCTGAATTCGAGATGAAGAATCTGAGTACGATGCACTACTTCTTGGGACAAGAAGTATAACAAAGAACCGATAAGATTTTCCTGAGACAGGGAAAATATACACTGAAAATATTAAAGAAGTTCATTATGACAGAATGCAAAATCCACCGTGATGGATTTAAATAAGAAGATTGATGATGTTTCAGACGAGACTGATCCACAACTGATTGGATCACTAATGTATCTGGTTAACACCAGACTTGATTCATTCCATACAGTGAATGTGCTTAGTCATTTCATGAGTCAACCTAGATAGACTCACTAGACAACAACAAAACATGAGGCATAGTTGGATATGGCCTGATATATGCCTCCAGAGTGAACTTGAGTTTGCAAGATATGCCGATTCAGATTGAGCAAAAATTACAGTGGACCAGAAGAGCACATTCGGTTGATGTTCTACCATAAAGTTTACCATGGTTTCTTGATGCAACAAGAAACGAAATCTATGTGCCCTTGAAAGACCACACAAGCAAAGTATATCCATTGAGTGTGTGAAGTAGTATGGCTACACAAGCTTCTGACAGATTTATGTGATCATAAGATGGATCCTATGATGATAACCACGAGCTATGTATAAATCTATTTGAGAACCCAGTGTTCATGATGAATCTAAACATGATGAGATGAAATATTCTTATATCATAGATATGATGTAGAGGAAAATCGTACACATGCAATACCTTCCTACACATGAGCAGATTGCAGGCATCTTCACCAAACTAAATTGGTGAAGAGTACCTTCCTAGTTGAGAGGGAGTATTGATGACTCTAGCCAAGAAAAAATTCAGAGTACATTCGTGTGAGACTTGGCATGATGAAGAATGTCTCCCTAGTTGAGAGGGAGTGTTGATGATTGCAACTATGTGATACATTATCCATCTTACAAACCTGTGAGATGTGGATCATTGCAGCTATGTGAGTCTTTCTCCAGCTTACAAACCTGAGAGAAAGCCCCTAAGAAGGGTATGTGGCTCCTACCTGAGATAGAGCTACAATGTAGAGATGACAGAGCTACAATTCATAGAATTGAGAAGAACTCCAGATGATTATCCAATGAGAAAGGTGATTTGTTGAGTTAAGCATGCATGTGGTTGAGCACAAGGTGAACATGTGAAATCCCAAAGTGCTAGGTGCATCGTCATGTGAACAGAAATGAATATGATGTATTATATTTCTCTGAGCAGTAGAGTTGACGAGAAACTCCAGATGATTCTCCTATGTGAGGCAGTGGGAAAGAAGATATGTAGAGTGGACATGTCTGTGGACAAGCAAAGGTGAATGTGTGAAGATATGGTTCTTCTATGTAATGCAGTGAGCCAGAGATATGGACATCCCTATGGATGTGCCCATATTGGATGAGCTCTAGTGGGTGTATCAGATCCCTTTCTATATTGTCCAAGAGTTAGACCTGCATGTAACCCTAATTGTAATGTAAAGGGTACAGGTCGGCCCCACCTTAATTAGATTAGTAATAAATGTAAAGAATAATTAATCTGGTTAATATTAATTATATTATAAGTTAGTGAGGTCGGTCCTGTTGTTCCAATAGACACTTATGTTGACAGGTTCAGTCTAGTATAAGTAAAGATAAATTCCTCATTGAGGAATCATATCTTTTGTGTGAGTTTGGAAATTTCAGCAAGTACACCTTCTTGGGAAAAGTGTGCACCTCTTTTGGGCGCTAGTCTTCTAGGGTTTGAGCATGCTATTGTGTGCTAGGTATTTCTTGGTGGTGAAGGTCTTTCTCTTGAAGAATATAGTAAAGGATTTGGCTGGGTATTCTTCCCTTGTTGAGAAGGGTTTCCCAGGACACTTCTTGTGTTCTTGTGCATGATGTTTCTTCTTGTGATATTGGTTGTTGAAACATTCTTGTTTATGGTTAAGACAAATGCTAAAATGAAATGAACTGCATGATTAACCTAGCTTATTGAAAAATCAACACTATTTTGGGTCCTTCATCGTGTATCTCTGTCGATATATTTTGTATGTTCTTATTTGGGTTATGGTTTTGATTCCCTCTTGCCTGCCACTTTGCAAGTAATTGAGGACAATATTTTGTTGCATGATACAGTGCTCTACAATAAGTGCAATTTGTACAAGGACTTAGGCACTCACGAGCTAAATATCCTGGTTGATTACAATTGTAGCAAATTATTCAGCCTCTACCTCCTCTTCCAAAAATTCCTCTACCTCGACCTCTGCCAAACCCTCCTAGTCCTCATGCATTAAAGCCTCTCTTATTATTATACTATGGACCACCTCCTTATGTTGCATCATTTCCCTCTTGTATTCTATACATATCTGAAGTGTGCTCTCTCATCAAATCGGATGTGTGATGGTCCTTCTCTTCGTGCCCTACAAACTTGCAAAAGTTACAAAATAAATTCCTTGGCGTACTCTAGTATTTCTGCAACAATGGACAATAATGTGGATTATGTCCCCATTTCTTGCATATTTCATAGTACCCTCCTCCTGGTAATGGGTTCGGTGATTTGGTCTCAAAATACTGCACAAAGGCTAGGCATTCGTCCTTATGTTGGCCTTCAATCCTACACTTGACACACCAAACGTGTTCTCGCGTCTCATTTCCTTTCATCAGTGATGTTAATTGAATTGGCTAACTGGGTCTGGACTTGAGCCATCCCCCTCCCATCCCCTATGGGAGATGCTTCCAACTTCATTGCAATCTCCAAAGATTCATGTTGTGACACAACCTTATGTTGTATCAATGGGAAACAAATGTGTGGCAATAGTCCTGTAATAAACCATTCTTTGTGTTGTTGATTAGGAATCTAGAATGTCAATCTACCCATCAAATCCTTAAATCTTTGATCATAGTCCCAAACTGACTCAATCTGCACTTGTTTAATTTCCTTCAATTATGTGATTTACTGCGACTTAGACTTCGATTTCATGAACTCTTTCAATAATGCTTGTCTAATTTCTGTTAGTGTCCTTGCTTGACTCGCAGGTGTAGTACTTTGTAGTTTCATGTACCATACTAATGCGCGGCCTCTAAACATTGTTTCCAACTGTGCAATCTTTGTGGCTTCATCCTGAACATTCTTAATAGCCCAAATTGTCTCACATACAAGAAGATGTTGTTTTGGGTCCTCTGACCCAACTCCCTGGAACTCGGGCATTCTCAATGTATTATCTACCCCTATCATGGTATTTTGCGTAGTACCTCCCCTCAGTGTTGCTTGTTGATTCTGATTCGACATACTAGTTCCACTGCTATGGCTACCACTATTATGACTTCCTCCGCTAACTAAAAGTGCTTTTGACAAATCTACAAATGTTATCTCAGATCCAGGTGACACACACAAGGTCGTCGAATCGACACAGGATCCAGCCTGAGTAGGACTTAACTGCTCTTCTATTATAGGACTGAACTAAGAATCCTCTTCCTCTCCTTTTGTGTGCGGTATTTCTATGATCTGGATTAGTGCGCATGGTTCTCTCTTCTCATACTCAACCTCTTGGATTGTGCGATTCTCTTTTCTTAGCCCCAGTCTTCAACCTCTTGTACCTTATTCCACTACGCATTACTCCAAATTTGTCTTCCTCTTCTTATACACCTTCTTTGTTTCTTTGCATCCTTGGTCCCTCCCTTCCTTCTTTATTTCTTTCATCATTCTTTCCTACCTTCATACGATCCCCTGGTCACTCCCCACTTCCACTATGTGCGTGAATCCCCTTAGCAATTGGATTCCATTGTCATCACACATATGTCACACAACAACATCTTTATCCAGGTACCCAATGCTTTCATAAACCTTCCGTGCAGACCCTTGAAGAAATCCCTTTCTACAACACTATATGACTCGGTAAATCTACTCCAAATTCCGTAATATAATCCCCCAATATGCTATTACACTAGAAATCAACTACACATGAAGTAGTATTGCTTACATAATTGAATTTTATGACCAACTCAAGGGTCCATTTCCTTGGGGCTGCAGTTCGGTATCTTCTGATATTCTCCACTAGCCTTTCTAACCATTCAGTTAAAATAATCAGAAATTCACCAAAGAAAATATCACTCAACTCTTTGAACACATACCGTTGCAATCATTGTCTGTCACTCATTCAAGGGTTTATTTTCTCTCCTCGAGAACATTCTCACTCCTTCCTTTCCAACCATTTGATGAACTCTTTCTTAGTCAACCTCCAAAACATTCTCTCACTCATAGATTATGGGTCCCAACAACGAAACCATTTGTTGGCAAGTAGTTATAAGACCCTAAGTTCATTTTTTTCAACTAACAAAACCCTTCAGATATCATCCCTTTCGGCATCACCTGCATGCAAGTGAAGTATCACTCGAAGTATTTACTAGGGCTGCAAGAACCAAGTTTCTACAGGGATGAGGGGATGTGAGGCTATCCTCATATCCATTAATATTTATCCACCCTATGCACAATATCTTTATTCATATCCTTTGATTAGTTAACAAAATCTATTGTGTAGAACCCTTATAACATAGATTGCAACATAAATAACCCACTATATCATTCATTATTACTATGCATTAATCATATAGTAAACAAATCTATACCAATCATGCATAAACCAAACATCCATGAACAACCACATAAAAGGACACATTCAGACATGAAATTTAATGTGGTTCACTCAATCCTTGGGCTACATCAACAACAATTGGCTTCTATATTGATCTTCATGCAGTAATCACCTCAGGCAGTGCACTGTACTTTAAATAGATACAACATATTATATCCTCAATCTAGCCTAACCACTGTGTAGTGCTTGCCTCTCTCTTTGCAAAATCTCTCCACAACCCTAAGCATAGATTTTCAATCATATGCACGCTAAATTCTTACTTTCAGCAGCCTATTCTTTCCCAACCCATTACATATTTATGCATAGAGTTAGGGCTCGTAACCATAATAGTTTATCCCAAAACCCTAATATGTCCTAGTTGTTTTCCTTCTTTTTCACCAGCATGTTGGTTTTACTACTTTAGCACTGAACTATTGTTTTCCTTCCTTCGTTTGCGCCTGCTCTTACTTTTGTTTTGACCCCACATACTATTTTCTTTTCTACTTTTGTGTGCACTCTTCCAAACTTAGTTATTCAAATTGCATGTCGAACACCTACGAAGAGACAAAAAAGAATGTGGGACAATCATTTATCAAAACAACAAAGCTCGTTGATTGAAAACAACCCATTATCCATTTAACCATCTTGAAATCCATCCCTATTTGAATTAAAACCAATCTTAAGAAAGTCAAGTTGACTCTGTCATAAGCTTTCAAGAGGTCGATCTTGATAGTTGCAACACAAATATTTTTTGTTTTCATCGAGTGTAGCATCTCTTGAGCCAAAGAAACAACATCATGAATCTGGCAGTTCTATAGAAAACTGAATTGTTCTTCAGAGATTATCTCATTGAGGATTGGTTTTAATCTGGTTGTGATGATTTTTTATATCGGTTTGTAAACTAGATGCAGTAGGAAATGGGTTGAAAGTCATCAAAGGACTCAGTTTTCTAAACTTTTGGAATGAGGGCTATGAACGTACATTTAAGTGATCCTAAAACTTTGCCTATATTTTGAGACTCCCTAATATATTTCAGCAGATCAACTTTGATATGGTCATAAGAACTAGATAAAAACTCAACAATAAAACCATACGAACCAGGACACTTTCCCCTTTGCATATTGGATATGGCTTCCAGAATTTTGCCTTCAATTACTTCTGCAATTAGGGTATTATTCATTTCATCGGTTATGGATTAGGGAAAGAGGGAGATTGTCTCCAATATTTCCTTAATGGGGCATCAAGCTGGTTGCAAGAAAAGGAATTTGAAATGTTGTGTGCCCAGATCGACGATATTTTTAAAGGATGAATAAGTTATATCATTATGATCCTTTATTGACCAAATCGTGTTCATGTTTTTACTCATATTGGCGAAATTATGGAAGACGTTTGTATTATTATCTCCCTCTTTAATCCATATCCCCTACTTTTCAATCGTCGTGTCTCCTCTTCTCTGACTAGGTGTACTACCCCTAGGCCAAACCCCAACTGTATATATATATATATATAAGTGCTCATGAGTTGTTGGTATCAAGTCTTGGATTTAGTTTTATGTGCACATCCCATAGTTTGGTGATTACGCAACGATTGTGCATCAAAGAAAGAACGCACAAATTTCATAGTGTAGTGCACACCTATGTAAGTGTGTGAGGATGGCGCACCAAATGAAGAGTGTGCACATCCTAAAGTTTTGCAAACATCGGATTAAGCACACAGTTTTGAGGCCAGAGAACCTTTGTATATATGTTTTTGTTTTGAGGCTAGTGAGCCTGGATGTAAAAGGCCAGTGCGTTTGTATTGTAAATATAATCACCTCAAGATTGTTAATATAATCACATCACTGCGCGTAGACTCAACTCAGATGAAAATAGATGGGGGGATAAACTCCATAGAAAAGGAAAAAGGGTGAGCTTAAGTCAAGGGAATATTTTATTAATATTTCCGAAAGTTCAATTTATGGATATATATTTAGCCTAAGTTTCCAAAGGATGGGAACGAGTCAGAAAGTGGATAAAAGTTAGTCCTAAAGGTGAAAAGTATCATGTTATAACCATGCAATATATATTGTTGGCCTTAGTGTAATTCAGGGGATTATCACTCATTCTAGGATCATTCAGACAAACTTCCTCTGCAAAGGAATACATATTTCATTGTAACTTATTGTGATTGCTTAACCCTATTGGGAAGACTTTTTATCATCAAAGAGGCAAGTTGTTAGGATCGTGAGAATTCTCTCCAAGTGAGATATTTGTCATTGAAGAGGCGGTTTGTCAGGCCCGTGAGAATTCTCTCCGGGTGAGAGTTTGCTGAGAATTGTTCCCTGGTGCACTGGGCATTAGACACAGGGATTTGAGACTTCCTGTCTGGCCTGTTGTTGAAGCCTTCGAAGGGAAGTGAGAAAGTTGAACAACTATTAAGCAGAGAAGAGGCACACTTCCTGGGGTGGGACAAACATGTGGGGAATGAGGGACTATAGGCTAGTTGCAACAATTGACACGTTAGACCGAGCTTTTTGGTGAATATCATACCATAGCCTGGAAATAGGAGCCCTTTTTCATGTGGAGTTTAAGCCCCAACTCAAGGGTGACTTTTTCGTTGAAATATTATGAGTGACAGAATCTAAGGATAGGGGGAATGTTTCAGTCCTGCACATAGTTGGTAACTTCCGTAAAGGATAAGTGTCCTTTGCAGGCTTGTTTAATTTTTGTGTGCTCTAATGTTCATATTTTTAAATGGGCTTATCTTCCAATATGAAATTGCATATTAATGTTGTGGTTAATTCTGTGTAATGTTACTGCATGTGTGTGTGTGTGTGTGTGTGTGTGTTTCTTTTTCTTATATGTTGCAACATATGTGGGCATGACAGTTATACGCATTTCTTATTAGCTAAATGTATGACTAATCTGTATAATATTGTTGCACATGAGAAGTATGATGGTTATTAAGTATTCATGTTAAGTTAAACTCTGTGGTATGGTTAGAAGATACGAAGGCAAGGTATGAATCATCAAGCATTAAGTGAAGTAGTTCGCACGCACAAATAAATCTGTGTGCAACATCAAATTGATTGTGCACGCAGTAGTATCATGTGTTCAGAGTGTTTGCACACACAATAATATATATGTGCTCTGAAGGGCTAAGCGCACATAATATTTGTGACATTTGTTCCACTATTATATTTGCATTAAAATAAGTATACCCGCAGAGAGATACCCAACTTGGTTCTAGGAGCAGTATCTTAAGGTTGTCTGCAGTTATTTGGTCTACTTGTAATAGGGAGCGTTATATCTTGGATCCGCCAGATATCTTAAGGTTGTGCGCAGTATCTTGGATCCGCAGTATCTTAAGGTTGTGTGCAGTATCTTGGATCCGCCATCCTTAGTCCAGGATCGAATCTTAAAGGGGAAAGGAAGAAGACTCTTTGACAATAGAAAATGATCTAGTCGCTTTGATATGGCTTCATTACCGGAGTTAGAATTCCTCTATGTGGGAGTGAGTTTGACATTTCCATATCGATCAAGTTATTAGAACTTGTGTAATGGTCGGAGAAATCTTCCAAAGGGTATTTTCTAGAAATAGGACCCCACACTTCCCTAATCATCGTAGTAAATTCATATCTCCTCCAAGAATGATGGGACAAGAGCTGAGAATACCATTCGCAGATAGTTTTTCCCAGAATGGTTTGCGTTCACAATAAGGCTTGTATATATTCACTGCCCTAAACTTTAAATTTAGTTATTGAGCACACAATTTGATGGAAATGAAACGTGGGGAGGAAAACAACATGAGCATGTTGCATGTAAAGTTCCATGCAGAAATAAGACGACTAGATAAACCTTGGGAGTCGATGGAAAGAAATGACCAGTTTCGCAGCTAAGGAAAAAACATTTATTTGGATTTCTCTCCTTCAATGATCATTTCCTGTATCATTAAACCCTAGACTCCTAAAAAAATAAAACCCCCCTAGAAAAGATAAAAAAATACTACCTCAGAGTCTCCAACCTCTGACCCCAACTACTTATTTGCACCTTTGAAGGAATTTTACTTTGATGGGAATCAATCTAAACTATCTAACTTATATCCCCATCATGAAGGGCCTTGAAGGGTATATCTCCCTAAGATATAGTATTAATATATCTTTCCTTCTACCATGTCTTTGCAATAAGTAGGTACATTCCCATCAAAATAACTAAAGAAACTTGTCAATTGGACCTATCATATGCTTTGGACAAATTGAGTTTCATCACCACCAGTCGATTGTTTTTTGTTTCATTGAATGAATATCTTCTTGAAAACCTCCTATTGCATCATGAATTGATATTCCTTCAAAACAACCTAAATTCTCCTCCCAAATTCCCCCCAAAAAGATATTTTAATTCTAGTAGTTAGAATTTTTACCAATATTTTGTATATGAAACTACATAATGATATTGGTCGGAACTCCTCAAAACTATTTGTATCATCCTTGGGAAATAGAGCCAGGAAAGTAGCATTATACCACAATGATGATAAAGTAATGTCCCAACATTTGTTCATAAATGGAGATGCTAATGGGCATGCTTATGTGGATGTCGGGGACATTTATCTAGTCATTAATACAAATGATATTAATAAGGACAATAATAGGGTTGTTCAAAAGGACACTTACATCGATGTTTAGAGGGGCACAAGCACATTCAATTTTAGATGCTACAATAGATTTTATTGTGGATGTAGTAGTCGTAGTAAAAATCTCCACAACTACAACCAATAGTAAAAAAAGAGATCATTTTCACAAGCTATCATGGGATAATTTCTTTTGGACATTTCTTTGGTGGTATCTGCTCCAAAAGATGATGATGTATTTTTAATCAAAATCATTCAACACTTGGTCCCAACTACTTATTTGTGTCTTTGAATAAATTTTGCATTGGCGGGAATCAATCTCAACTAGCTAACATCTCTTGCCAACATGAAGGGCCCTGAAGGGTATATCTCCCTAATATATATCATTAACATATCTTTCCTTCTACTAGGTTGTTGCGATAAGTATGTACTTTTCCATCAAAATGATTGAAGACACTTGTTAGTTGGACTTATCATATGATTTAGACATATTGAATTTCATCACCAATATTGGATTGTTTTTTATGCTTAATTGAATGAATACCTTTTTGAGTGACTCATATTGTGACTTATATTGTACTATTTATACCTTTTTGTGTAAAAGTGAATTTTAAGTGAATTTGTTTAATATTATTTTGTTGCAAGGGGTAAGATAAGGGTTGTGGACCCCTTATCTTATGTTTTACCCTTGCTAATGTGGAAAAACTATGTGCATGACATTTGTATAAATAGA
>SNQJ01S0064192.1:45318-61910 GCA_010110895.2 Picea sitchensis
CGTGAGGTAAGAGCCCAAAGTTTGGATGCTCTAAGTCGCAATTGGTGAAGCCACGAGAGGATCCGAGCCGTCCATCCGAGGAGGACAGGTGGTAGAGATCCAGGGATCTCGCTACTTCAGAGGTTCACGAGGTAAGAGCCCAAAGTTTGGATGCTCTAAGTTGCGAGTGGCGAAGCCACGAGAGGATCCAAGCCATCCACCCGAGGAGGACAGGTGGCAAAGATCCAGGGATCTTGCTACCTCGGAGGTTTGCAAGGTAAGAACCCAAAGTTTGGATGCTCTAAGTCACGAGTGGCGAAGCCACAAGAGGATCAGAGCTGTCCATTCGAGGAGGACAGGTGGCAGAGATCCAGGGATCTCGTGAGCTCGGAGGTTCACGGGGTAGAATTCCAAAAGTTGGACGCTCCAAGTCACGAGTGGTGAGGCTACGAGAGGATCAGATCTGTCCATCCGAGGAGGACAGGTGGCAGAGATCCAGAGGTCTCGCGAACTCAAGAGTTCACAGGGTGAACGCCCAAGTAGTTGGTGTTAAAGGTCACGTGGCGTGAGGACACAAAGCGACGAAGTGGCGAGAGCATTAGAAGCTGTCCATCTGAGGAGGACAGGTGGTAGAGATCGAGAGATCTCGCGAACTCAAAAGTTCACAGGGTGAGAGCCCAAACATTGGTTACTCCAAGTCGTGAAGACGCGAGGAGCGAGGAAGGAAGGAGAGCCATTGGATCTGGGTCGTAGGAGGATCGTTGGATCGGGAACCCTGTCGCTTATCGTGCACTTGGGGGTTCGGAGGTCGAGTGGAGCCACTTTCGACATCAGAAGTCGCGAAGTGTCGAGTGCCGAGGTTTGTGTGGACGCGTGGTAGAGACCTAAGGTGGGACCCGCGGGGTCAACGGGTGGACACGCGTTGCCTGGACATAGGAATCGACACTCCGTTGAATTCTTGCATCTCAGGGGTTTACGGAATAGGAGGGTGAAAGCTCGACGGTTCAACCGACGAGGTTGCGAGGTTGCGAGTAGAGAAGAACCACCAAGGGAGGAGTCAACTCAGTGTTGACCTACCGCATCTCAGGAGATTGCAATAGGATAGCATGAGAGGTCGACTCACAAACTCACGAAGGTACGAGTTACGAGAGGCACTGACGTTTAATCCTAGCCTACGGTTACAGGTGGGGAGGGCACTAACTAAGAAAGGAGCTATACCCGTATCGCCATTCTACCTTCAAGATTGGACTCAATTGTATCGCTGAGTCGCGAAACACAAAAAGGCGCCTGGTTTGTTTGGCCTGTGGTCCTAACCCACAATCACAGGGAGGTGAACAGGGAAGAAGTAGCCTGCACTAGACCCCGTAGGACTTCGGGGATTCTGCTCCTTGAGGAAGAACGAAATTTTTTTGATTATAGGTAGCGGGTGTGTTACAGCTGATTTTTCTGTTATAAGGCTTGGTTTTCTACAGCCATAAGGCTGATAAATATCACTACAGTAAGATTTTGTTGCAGCCTTGCTTTTATGCGAAATTCTTACTCTATCATTTTTGAGTTGAACTTGTCTTCACTAGCTTGCCTCTTGCTTATTTAATTGGACTTTTAGCACTTATTTTGCAGCCATTATTATCTCTTATATGTTGATATATATCATTGATTATTTCTACAATTAGGGACAACAAGATTAACTTGCTTGTACAACTAACATATTATATCATATAGTTGGTTTTCCTTATGTCTCGGGCAGGTATTCTTCTCTCAGTAGATCACTCAAAGCATTGGAAACCCTAAACCTTCCCCAAGATTCTTTTCCAAGTTACCTTTCTATATAGAAAATTGGCCTTTAGGGGAATCCATTCATACATCTCATTTTCCATCTCAATCCCCTAGGGTCACCAAGATTCCCCCCTTGAGGGGACTACCTCACCTCTAAAGTGACGGTAACACCTACCTAAGGTGGCAGTGGGTAGGTTCTCTCTAAGTTGTCACCATCTTGGTGGTTGGGTCGAGCTTTTACCAACCTACAACTTAGGCGATAACATTTTGGCGTCGTTGTCGGGGAGGATTTTGAATCCTCTTCCAAACCCTAATGACACTTTGGGAAGCTATCGCAAAGCCTTTACCCTAGCTTGCTTGGCAACTCCACCCAAGGGACTTTCCCTTACACTTGATGAGGATATCCAGACATTTTCTTCTCCTGCACATCAAGAAGAGAACATGATGAGTTATAATCCTTTTGAAAACTTTGATGATGCTTTGTTCAATGACTTTGGAAATGAAGAAAAATTCCAAAAGGATCTTGATGAAGTCTCTCTTAAAAAAGGCCTAAACAAGACATTATTGTCTAATCTCCCTTTTGAAGGACACAAAGTTATCCAGTCCTATGAAGAAGTAATACTCTCTTGTGATGTTGATGAATTCATAGAACAACCCTCAGATGTAGTTGATGACCACATTGATGATTTCATACAGGTTGGGAGATGTGGAGGGAATGTGGCTTGCTTCATTATTGATAGAGATCCCATTTATGACGTTGAGGTTAGCTCTCAGGTAAAGGGGGTTTGCTTATCATCTTCAGAGGATTGGTCTTCATACTTGTATGGTTTAGATATTTGGCAGCCTGATGATGATGTGGTTATAGATTTGTTCTACCCTTTTGAGGATGACTTGTCGCAGCATATTCAGAGTGATATTCATTCATCCCTTGATGCATACCCTTTTGAGGATGCAGATTTTTCCTATGAGGACTTTCATCCATTGTGCTCAGATTTTTATAGACACCAGCTCTTTACCAGCCCAAAGTAGTTTGATATCCACACTACGAAATGAAAGTACTTTCATGTTCAGACTTTGGGCAGGGATTTGTAGAAAAAGAAGAGACATTTTCTAAGTTCTACGGAGGAGGTTCTCTCTACGGTTGTGCCTTACCTTGCTTCCCCTTGTTTGGGAAATCATAGGGTTTTCTTGGGATCTCTTATCCTTTCTCAGCCTTCAGGGAGCCGTGATATTCTAAATGAAGATGAAGACGATTCATCGTCTATATATGGTATCCCTCTTCATAGATGGATTTATCAGGCTTGTGGCTACACTTTCAAGCTAATGATATTATGACTTGAGATCCCTGGAGGGCATGCTTATTTGTCTTTGCAGGACCTAGTTGGTGTATTGTTTTGGAAGAACAAGCCTAGCTTAGGCTTCCATGGGTCTTGAAGCCCAAAGATTCGATGCAAAGGGCCCGCATGACAAATGAGAGAAATGTAGCTTTCAAAGGCCTAGAATACAACTTGAGAGACATAACCTAGCCCTCACATGACAAAGGAATTGCCTAGGATAGACAAAACATCACCTTTGGAGACTTAACGTCACCTAGAGAGCTAGGGTTTGGTGGTGAAGATGTTGTTAATTGACACATGGACGTTTTGAGGACAAGAATACCTTGACCATGAGGAGATGGCTTAGATGAGTGACATGTGGCCTTTGGAGGCCTAACTATGCATATCCAACTCTAACGACTTGCTCCTAGTGTCAAAACGTCCCCTAAAGAAGTGACATCACCTTATGCTAGGGTTTCTTTTGTGTAAAAGTGAATTGAAAGTGAATTTTTTTAATAGTATTTTGTTGCAAGGGGTAAGATAAGGGTTTTGGACCCATTATCTTATGTTTTACCCTTAAAAATGTGGAAAAACTATGTGAATGATATTTTGTATAAATATAGATCATAAGATCTCATTTTGATCATAACTCTCCCATTGTGAGAAGTATTGGATTGAAATTTTCACTACCCTTGAGGATTTTCGCTATCTTGTGCTATGATATGGTGTATTTTTTGTTATGGATTTGATGATGATGATGATGCACTAGATCTTGGAGGTCATTCTTTTGCTATTGTGGTGGTTTATCTTGGCATGCTATGGACTATCTTGTTGCTATTTGGATTGGTAAGCTTTTTTACTTGTTGCTATTTGGATTGGTAAGCTTTTTTACTTGTTTCTATCATTTGTAATTCAAGCTCAAGGTTTATTTTTCTAATGCTAGGTAGGGAGTATAAGTGCATACACCCATACTTTACCTCCATCATAATTTTAAGCATAGAACTATTGTTTGCAAGGGTTTGCTAAGGAAGTAGAAGGGCATACACCCCTTAGTTTTAAACCCTAGCTAAGGTGACTTGCCTTGGGGAATAAGAGGATTTATATCCCCAAGGAGGTAGTATCTCTAGCTATTTTATTTTGACCTCATTAACCCATAATCAAAGGCACTAATCGTTTCATTGGAGAAGTAAAACGTTGCATTGGAGAAGTAAAATGTTGCATTGGTAAATGTGAAAGTTTCAAGTTTTAAAGTTCTCTCACTTGGACGTTGTTCCTTGAGCCCTAGGCTTCCTTTCTTCATTGAGGCATCCTCTTTCATCCACCATAACTTTTTGGTGTTACAAAATTAACCTACAACCATTAGGGATAAGGAAATCTAACCATATAACCCTAGATAACTCCTAAACTAACCCTAAGAATTGGCTACAACATTTCCCGAAGAAACTATAACCCTGGTGCACTTTTTGAGCTAGTTTGAGGTGATTTTAATTGGATGAATTTTTTGTGATACGGCTTGGTTTTATACATCCATAAGGATGGTAAATATCATTGCAGTAAGATTTTGTTGCAGCCTTGCTTTTATGCTAAAGTCTTACTCTATCATTGTTGAGTTGAACTAGTCTTCACTAGCTTGCCTCTTGCTTATTTAATTGGAATTTTAGCACTTATTTTGCAGCCATTATTATCTCTTATATGCTAATATATATATCATTGATTATTTCTGCAATTAGGGACAACAAGCTTAACTCAATTTTCCACCTAACATATTATATCATATACTTGGTTTTCCTTGTGTCTCGGGCATGTATTCTTCTCTCAGCAGATCACTCAAATCATTGGCAACCCTAAACATTCCCTAAGACTCTTTTCCAAGTTCCCTTTCCATATAGAAACTTAACATTTAGGGGCATCCATTCATACATATCATTTTCCATCTCAATCCCCCTAGGGTCACCGATATTCCCCCCTTTAGGTGACTACCTCATCTCTAAAGTGACGGGAATAGCAGCCTAAGGTGACAATGGGTAGGTGCTCTCTAAGTTGTCGACATCTTGGTGGTTGGGTATGGCTTTGCCCAGCCTACAACTTGTGTGATAAAATTTTTGCATACTTGATGGGGAGGATTTTTAATCCTCCTCTGAACCCTAATGAAAATTTGGAAAGAGATCCCAAATCCTTTACCCTAGTTTTCCTGGAAACTCCACCCAAGGGAATTTCCCTTTCCACATTTCTTGATGAGATTATCTTGAATCTCATCTGGCGACTCCAACTTCCCATAACCCATCTTATCCTTTTCCACCCTTGAATGAGCCTTGAGCTCATCTGGAGACTCCATTGAGGTATTACCCTAAGTAATGGAAACATGGCTCTATGGCACTTTCATGAAGCATACAAAGCCCTGGATCTCGAAGCTATTCATGGATATCCAAACAAGTGCTCGATAAACCAATTTAATCTCATCCCAAAGTTCAATGGTAATCCATTGTCGACCCCAACACACGTTGTCGAGTATACCATATGCATCCACATTTTGAGTGCACAACATGAGGATGTGTGCCTACGAATTTTCTTTTTGTTCTTGGGAAGTGAACAGGGGGATTGGATCAATGATTGTTACAAGCCAAGAAGTAGATATTCTTTGTCAATCCTCATCAAAGAGTTCCTTAAACGTTGGGGACCAGAAGCTCAAAGTATTGAAGTCACAATTTAGGACCTGGAGGATGCTTTTTTGAGAGAAGGTTTTGACATTGATCCTATTGAAGGCTTGAAAGAAATGCTTCTTCCAGAGTTTGTTGAAAAAATAGTTGAAAGACAAGAAGTTGACAAAATAAATGAGGAAAATTTTGAGTGTCTCAAGCAAAGCAGAGATGAAGATTTGGAGTTTTGTGAAGAACTAATGAAAATTTTCCCCGATAAGGATTTTCTGGTTTAGTTTTGTCAATGAAGAGAATAAGAGATTGATGCCATCATCGGCAATTATGAGAAAAGGCCTACCCCAAACTCAACCTAGGAAGTGGTCATTGCATATTTTGGAATAGATTCATTATACAATGTTGCGACTAAGAAATATGGGTACTAGGAAAGCTTCTCAAATGATAATGAACCACTCTTCATGCCCGAGGAACTCTATAAAATCGTTATGGATCAAGATCAAGATTGTGAGTTCTTTGATCCTATTGAAGATGATGAAGACTTGCTCGAAGAACATATTCATGAAGAAACACTTGAAGAAAATCCTGATGAGAAAGAGCCAGATGAGATATATGATGAAGATGAAGTATTTTCCCTTCCACTTGATGAGGATATCCATACATTTGCTTCTCCTGCACATCAAGAAGAGAACATGATGATTTATAATCCTTTTGAAAACTTTGATGATTCTTTGTTCCATGACTTTGGAAATGAATAAAAATTCCAAAAGGATCTTGATGAAGTCTCTCTTACAGAAGGCCTAAATGAGACATTATTATCTTATTTCCCTTTTGAAGGAAATGAAGTTATCCAGTCCTATGAAAAATTCATCAACTCGTGTGATATTGATGAATTCATGGGACACCTCTCGGATGTAGTTGACAACCACATTGATGATTTCATACAGGTTGGGAGACATGGATGGGATGTGGTTTGCTTCATTATTGATAGAGACCCTGTTTATGACATTGAGGGTGGCTCTTAGGAAAAGGGGGTTGGAGTGTCATCCTCAAAGGACTGGTCTTCATACATGTATGGTTTAGATATTTGGCATCCTGATGATGATATGGTTACATATTTGTTCCTCCCTTTCGAGGATGACTTGTTGCAGCATATTTAGAGTGATATTCATTCATCCCTTGATGTATACACTTTTGAGGATGCATATTTGTCCTATGAGGACTTTCATCCATTGTGCTCAAATTTTGATAGACACCAGGTCATGACTAGCCTAAAGCACTCTGAGGTCCACACTAACAAACATAAGTAATTTCATGTTGAGACTTTCAGTAAGGATTTGCATACAAAGAAGAGACATTTCCTAAGTCTGACGGAGGAGTTTCTCTCTAAGGTTGTGCCTTACCCCATTTCCCCTTGATTGGGAAATCATAGGGTTTTCTTGATATCTCTTGTCCTTTCTCAGCCTTCAGGGAGCCATGATATTCTGAGTGAAGATGGCGACTAGCTGTTGTATATATATGGTATCCCTCTTCATAGATGATTGATCAGGTTTATGGCTACACTTTCAAGAAAGATGATCAGGCTGATGTTTTCTCTTTCCAGCAGGATTTCCTCCCTCCCACCCATCTCCATGAGTTTTATTTCATGATCGATTATACATGTTTTCATACACATGATTATTATATTCTTGACTTATCTTGGTTGTATTGCATGATTAAGTACATGGGGAGATACTTTGATGAGATGATCAGTTGGTTGCACTGGTTGTATGAATTCACCTGACATCACCCATCACCTGATCTTCAGGGCCCCAAGACCCCCAGGTAAGTAGATAAGTCATCTTACTTTCCTTTCATTTGCATATTGATTTCTCATATTAGTTTAGATGCATTTCATTTTCATTTTTCTCGACTTGCATATTGATTTCATGTTTAGTTTATAAATTTTTTTAAAAATGTCAAATTTTTTTCTTTTCTAGATTACTGGTCATCTGGATTTTTATGTGTATGGACGAACGGTGATAGAAACACCCTAGATGCTATGATATTTTTGTCTGATTTTTGGCTAGCATAGGTCTACTAAGACATGTTGCAGTTCTCATGCACTCTACGGTGAGCACATGTCCCCAAGTAGGAGCCATATGTTATTCCCATTTTGTGGGATAACTAAGGAGATTATGTCTCGAGGCCCTCAGGTTGCAGATATGGAGTGTCGGGAGATTACATGACCAACAATATCCACTTGCACATATGGAGACCCTTCTCACCACCATAGAGGTCAGGATTTTCAGATGGCATCCACCACACTAGCTAGCTTCCGAGAGGCACTAGGCCTTGCTCCATGAGGTACAAGTCAAGTATTATGATGAGTGTCATTTCAATATTTGAGGAATTTTGAGTATGTTGTATCTTAGACTGCTTTAGATTTCATGACAAATGATTAGAAATTATGACTTTAACCCCATTTCACCTTTGTGGTTGGCATTGTTCCCTAGTAATTGCTCTTCCTCAGGAATGGGTTTGCTACTAGGAACTCCCTTGAATATCCATCGTACCGTTCTCAGCCATACTTACCAATTTCCATCACCTAAACCCCCCCATTTTCTTGTCTCTTGGGATTTTAGTGTTGAATTTTCATTATGCTAGGCTCAAGTATGAAGTTTATTTCATTTTATCATTTACTTGAACCATAAACAAATGTAGCTACATAGTTTACAAGTGCTACAAAAAACAAGATCACAAGAAGAAGTACCATGCACAAGACCATAAGAAATATCATGGGAAACCCTTCTACTCATAGGAAGAAAACCCAACAATCCTTTCCTATATTCTCAAGAGAAGATCCCCCAACCATAAAACCCTAATGCACACAAGAGGGTGCTTATACAACCTTGAAACATACACCCAAGAGAGGTGTGCACTTCAGCCCTAGAAATGTACTTGCTGAAATTTCCAAATGACAAGTGACTTGTGTGTTTTCTCAATGGGGAAATTGCCTTTACTTATACTAGACCAAACACAGCAATAGGTGTTTATGTTGGCACAACAGCGCCGACCTCAATAACTCAAAAAATAATTAATTATTACAATAAAAATTAATTATCTTTCACATATGTTGGGGCCAACCTATACCCTTTACATTACAATTAGGGTTACAGGTAAATCTTACACTTAGACAATATAGCAAGGGATCCACATGTCCACTAGTGCTCAGCCACTAGGGACACGTCCACCTGTGCTCAGCCACAGAGACATCATAATCAACAAAATCATCTAGAGTACCACATTGTCTCATCTCTCACATAGAGGAGAACGATACACCCATCACATGAGCATCCTCACCCCACATAGGGGCACACATCATCTCATCTCAGTACAAAGAGTAACGACACACCCATCTCATGGGCACACCCAACACATGGGCTCTCTCACAGGTCGACTCAACTCAGTCTCAGAGGAGAACGTGTTCTGGAGGATGTCTCACGAAGCTGAAATCATCAACACTCCCTCTCAGCTAGGGAGGCATTATCCACCAGGCCAAGTCTCTCACAGAAGTACTCGAACTTTGTCTTCATCTTGGCAAGCGGTTTGGTGAAGATATCTGCAATCTACTCATGTGTAATAAGGTATTGCACATGTATTTCTTTCCTCTGCGCCATGTCTCTGATATAATGATATTTTATCTCAATGTGTTTCAATTTATCGTGAAACACATGATTCTCAGAGAGCTTCACACAGTTATGGTTATCACAATGAATAATGGTAGGATAAATTTGTCAGGAGCTTATGAAGCCACATTGCTTTATAGACTGCCACACTCAACACTATATACTCTACTTCTGCGATACTCAAGGCTACAGAGCTTTGTTTCATGCTGCACCAAGAAACCATGGCAGGCCCCAAGGTAAGACAACAACTTGATGTTCTCTTCTGGTCCACTGTGCTCCCTACCCAATCTGCATCGCCATATCCTTGCAAACTCATGTCTACACTAGAGGCATATCTCAATCCATATCCAACTGTGCCTCATAGATATCTCAATACATGTTTTGTTGTTATCCAAAGAGTCTATCTTGGCTAACTCATGAACTGACTAAGTACATTCATTGCATAGCATATATCAGGTCTGGTGTTAACCAGATACATCAATGATCCAATCAATTTTTGGTATAAATGTGGATCAATATCACCTGAATTAGTAGAAGCACCGTTCATTTTCTTCAAATCCATCATCATCGATGTGGGCATGCATTTGCAGTCTATCATACTAAACTTCCTCAATATCTCCACTGTATATTTTCCTTGACTTGCGAAAATCTCATCAGTCCTCTGCCATACTTCTAGTCCCAAGAAGTAGTGCATCATACCCAAATCCTTCATCTCAAATTCAAAAGTCAATGCTCTCTTTCATTCAACAATAAGTCTTTCTGAACCGATGAGGAATAAGTCATCCACATACATGACCAAGATCAAGCACTCATCACCAACAATGTGATAATATAGGCCTGGTTCAACAACACTTTTGTTGAAGCCCGAACTCATCAAGAATCCATCCATCTTCTTGTACCAAGCACGAGGTGCCTGCTTTAGTCCATACAGGGCTTTCTTCAACCTACACACATGATATTTCTCGTTGTGCATCACGAATCCTTATGGTTGCTCGATGTAAACTTCTTCCTCAATCTCACCATTGAGAAATGTTGTCTTTACATCCATTTGATGTAGTTTCCAACCCATGGATGCAGCTAGTGCAATGATAGTGCGGATGGAGGTGTATTGGGCTACTGGAGAAAATGTGTCCTCATAATCAATTCCCTTAACCTATGAGAATGCTCTGGCTACAAATCTTGCTTTGTATTTTTCGACACTTCCATCAATTGCATGCCTGATTTTATAGATCCACTTGGAAGTTACTACAGACTTCCCTTTTGGTCTCAGAACAATTTCCCACACATCATTCTTCAAGATGGACTGATACTCTTCTGCCATGGCATCTTGCCATACCTACTGACCTGCTACTTCTCCATGACAAGAAGGCTTAGTATCAATGATGTGGCTCATGGATGAAAAATAGCTTGAAAATTTCTTTGGTTTCTTGCTTTCTCGGAATGTGCCTTGAGGAGTTGCATGGCCCTTTGCCTCCTACAGAGTTTGTCGATCCCAAGCAGGTCTTTTATGGCTTACTGCAATGTCTTTGGGAACATCAACTGGAGTAGTTGGATCAACTGGAACAACTGGATCAACTAAAATTATGGTTGTCTCCCTCTAAATTGTTGAAGGGCGAGAGGGTATTGTCTCGTTGTCAATCTCTATCTGAGATTCTCTGGATTTTCGAAAGGTTATCTCTTCCTCAAGGATGAAATCTCTGCTCACCTCAATCTGTCTCTTACCATGGATGTAGATTCAATATGCCTTCGAAGATTCACTATATCCCACAATTGTACCCTTTATGCCTGAAGGGTCTATCTTAGGCATGTTCTCTTTGGGAAAATGAAAGTATACTGGACACCCAAATATCTTGAAGTGTCCAGTCTCAAGCTTCTCTCTGGTGAAGACTTCTTCAAGAGTTATGTTCTTCAAAATATGGTGAGGACTCATGTTTTGAACATATATTGTTTTCATGCATGCTTCTTCCCACAGAATCATAGGTAGTCTCTGATCATGTATCATTGCTTTGATATCCTCAATGATGGTTCTGTTCTTCCTCTCTGCAACCCCATTTTGTTGAGGGTTGTAAGGAACTGTGTACTCCCTCTTAATCCCTGCTTCAATACAAAAATTACTGCAATCCTTAGAGGCGTATTCTCCTCCATTATCTAATCATAGTACCTTGATCTTTCTTCCAGTCAGGTTCTCAACCTGAGCTTTGAATTCTTGAAATCTTGTAAGGACTCCATCCTTGGTAGTCAGGAAATAAATCCATGTTTTCTAAGAGTGATCATCTATGAAGAGTACATAGTACAAATATCCATTCAGGGAGGTAACAATCATTGGCCCACACACATATGAATGTATCAAGTTCAATATTTCCTTAGATCTATTGTCACTGCTCAAGAACGACCCCCTTGACATTATTTCCAAGGGCACAACCTCTGTAAACACCTTTATGTTGAATTTGTATCTCTAGAAGGCCTATTACCATTTTCCCTAGAGCTAGAAGGGCTCTATAATGAATGTGAGCAAGTCTCATATGCCATAGCTCACTCAAGATGATAGTATCATGTAATAGGGCTTGGACTGGTCGGATAGTCAACATGTATAAGTTGTTTTCTCGAAGACCTATTACTCTAGTAGAATTTATATGTGAGTCCTTGTGCCATGCAAGAACTTTTCCTTCAGAAAAGGTAACCTTGTAGCTTGTGTCTTCTAAGGAAGAAATGGAGACAAGGTTTCTCTTCATCCTAGGTACATATAGTACCTCACTTAACTGAAGAGGTATGTCATAATATAGGTGTAATGTAGAAGTTCCAACCCCTTTCACATTATATCTGGCACTGTCTCCAAGTACAACATGTAGATTGGTCTCTTTCTCAACAACATATGTCAAATGATCTCTATATCTGGTCATGTGCCTGGAGGCACCACTGTCAATTAACCAAATATCATTATCAGTAGGAATCGTACTTGAGAGTGTTGAAATGAATAAGAAAGCTTCTTCTTTGATGTCTTCATCTCTCTGAATTCTTGACTTCCGGGAACTGAATTTGCTTGATCCATCAAGATTATCTTCCATCATAGTTATGTTCATCATATTTTTAGATTCTTTACAAACCCTTACCAACTAGGCTAGGAAATCTAACGGCTAAGCTAGGATAGAAATATTAGGTTTTGTTCGGCTTATGGCTGTCAACAATAAGCCTTGAAAGTTAGAAGAACATTGGTGAGCTGAAAACCTCCTTCAATGAGTTACAAAAACCCTAAATCTGAATTTTCTGCAGAAAATTGCTAAACCCTAGGGCCAAAAATCTAAAATTCTCATAATTGTAATCTAAGAGTTGTTAGAGGTGCGCTGAGGGAGGTTGTAAACCTCTATGTAATTTTTAGCCCCGACGCTTCAGTATTAAGTGTCGGAACACCCAAAAAAGGGGAGGGTTGTATGGATTTCTGGAAACCTTAGGAGGGTCGTACGGTTCTGCAGAAGAGAGAGGACGGCTGCCAAAAGCTTGTGCAATGGCTTCTTCAAGACCTATGATTTGATACCATGTTCAATTTTCATTATGTTGGGCTCAAGTATGAGGTTTATTTCATTTTAGCATTTACTTGAACCATAAACAAATGCAACTACACAATTTACAAGTGCTACAATAACCAAGATCACAAGAAGAAGTACCATGCACAAGAACATAAGAAATGTCCTGGGAAACCCTTCTACTCAAGGGAAGAAAACCCAAGAATCCCTTGCTATATTCTCAAGAGAATATCCCCCAACCACAAAACCCTAATGTACACAAGAGGGTGCTTCTACAACCTTGAAACTTGCGCCCAAGAGAGGTGAGCACTTCAGCTATAATAACCCAAGGCCGAGCCCTGGTTGTAAGTATGAATGTAACATGTTTTGTAGGCTGGTGAGATAAGTATTTATAAGCTTGTAGGATTATGTGTTTATTAGGCCAGAGAGCCTAGATGTTAAAGGCCAAGAGCCTATTTTGTACATGTACATATTCATATTATTAATATAACAACATCGTTGTGTGTAGAATGACCACAAAGAAAGAGTTATGGGGGACTAAGCTCCACTAGGTTTGGCAAGGGATGAGGCTAGTATATTGGGGGAAAAGGTCTAATATTAAGAGCCTAAACCCAAGAGAATAATATATAATTATCATTCTAAAGGATGTAAAGTGGATATGAATTTATCCTAAGTTCCTTTGGGGAGAGGAATGAGTTCCAAGTGGAGAGGAACGTGCCCCTGGAGAGCCAAGTGTCATCCAGGACGCATGCATATTTATGGGGGCATTCTCACCATTCTCACCACTCTCACGATGCGGACCATTCGGACCAGGCGGGCCATCGGTTACCCCGATTCAATGATGCACTGAACAGGCATGCAGTC
Organism: Picea sitchensis; assembly: GCA_010110895.2. Taxonomy (NCBI): domain Eukaryota; kingdom Viridiplantae; phylum Streptophyta; class Pinopsida; order Pinales; family Pinaceae; genus Picea; species Picea sitchensis. The sequence continues at coordinate 59,094 of SNQJ01S0064192.1, forward strand.
AGCCATTTTTCGTCATTGTTTAATTCCTCAACCACCTCCAACCTCTGTAACAAACCCAAGTTGATACCTTGTTGCACCTATACTCTGTGAGTTGCATGTATATTGTTCTAACCTTTCAATCCCCCACGTACAGTTTTTGTTGTTAACATCACCTTGCTTGTGTGTTGAGGAGAGGGAGTGAAGAAGCGGGTTGTCAGGCCTGTGGGTAGAAGAAGCAGGTTGTTAGGCCTGTGAGCAACTCTCTCCAAGTGAGAGAGTGTGTTGGGGAAGTGAGTTCTCCTGGAGGGAATCCAGTAGCATCTACAGAGCTTTGAGAATTCTTGATTTGGCATGTTGTTGAAGCCCCAGAAATGGAGGTGGAGAAGCCAATGGACTGTGTGACAATGAAGGTGTATACTTCTGGGGTGGGACAGGCATGTGGTAATGAGATTCTGTGAGCGGTGGGCATAAGTGGTTCCTTGGAGGAAATCCTTCTTGTTGCACTGTGCAACTTCATGTTTTCTCTTCCTAGCCTAGGAATCCCTTGCCCAGTGGAGTTTAGTCCCAGCTCAGGGGTGACCCGTTGTTGAAAGTGATGAGCAGCATGGTCTAAGGCTAGGAGGTTCGTGGAAGGTCTGCACGCAGTCGGTGCACTACAATTAAGAGATAAGTATCATTTTTTGTGCTTAATTGATCTAGGTGGATATTGGTGGCCACCCACCTATTCCACTTGGACCCCCACCATTTCTTCTTTCAGTTTTTCAGTTTTCGCACAGTTTACTATTTTTAGCAGTTTTTCGAGTCCTGAACTTCCTGAGCCATTTTGAGGCCTTAAACGACATTTTTTTGGGAAAATGGGGAGCAACATGGATCATAGATCATATTTCTCACCCAAAAGTTGTATTACTCATATAGATATTTCTAACGAGGTATGGAACGCATCAAATGGAGATCGTATGCCAAAGTTATGTCCTCGGGAAGTTGATGTACCAACTTACCCAAACGGGGCCCATAGTCTTGGTGTTTCATCTCCTAGGGTTAGGTCTTTGGATGTTTAGTGTTTTCCATTGTTTTTCAATAATAATAGGCCTTTGAGACTCATGGTAACACAGTTCAGAGGCCAGTAGCTTCCACATCTCTTCTCAGAGATAAGCTACCAGTGCCCTAGCTAGTTTATTTTCATTACGTCTGTAAGCATATTTCAGTCATTTGTTATTAATGAAATGAAGTCTTATTTCTGTTGCATCTCTGTGTTTATGTGCATTTATGTATTTCATTATGTTCCTACATAAATCTGGATCAATGGTATCAAAGCGTTCTACTCATTCTTGATCCTTCTTTGCATGTCCCCAACGACGTCGGGGTATAAGGAGTTGGGTCTCGATCTGGTTGAACCTTTGCAAGATCAACCTCGCTAACCCCGATGACCGCTCATGGGGGAAGAAAAGAAAGATGAGGGAGTAGGAGATCTTATCAAAATGTTGGTCGAGGAGTCCCTCGAGAAACAAAGGAACATGATGATGGACAACTTTTCCCAGATTCTTCAACGGATTCCCACTGGTGGTGCATCGACATCCAACAACCACTCTGGAGGCGCCACTCCTTTTAAGGTACAAGTAAACTTTGACATTCCCATATTTGAGGGACAAATAGATGCAGACGTCATAGATAGATGGTTGAATCTGTTAGAAGGATATTTCTTAGTTCATGACTTTTCTGACCGAGAAAAGATTATTTTTGCACTCCTCAAAGTCGTCCCCCATATCAAGGACTGGTGGAAAACCTACTCGGATCAATAGGGAGGGGGAGAACCCTCTCTGTTCTCAACCGCACCCACTTGTAATTATTTCCGAGATGACATCAAGGAACAATATTATCCTGTGGGGAGCTATGAGGACAAATACATACAATGGACTACGCTGCGGTAGCAAAGGGACCAAGATCTGCATGAGATGACAAATATGTTTCATACCCTACGCATAAAGTTGGGTATCAAAGATTCAGAGAAACATTTGGTGTTAAAGTAATGTAGTTGTCTACACAGATACATTCAGGAGGAAATGGAGTTCCTTGACATCTCCTCTCTTGGTGTGGCATACCGATATGCTACCAAGATTGAGCGGAAGTTCAAATAGAAGAAGCGAGACTTTGGGTCTGCAAATCAGAAGCAAGGGAAAGGTACCCCCAAACTACAGAACAAAGGACCAAGCCAAGGCAGGGAAACCCAAGACAACCCGCCAAAGCCACAAGCAAAGAACAACACCACGAAGCCAAAAAAGGACACGGGGAAGTGATCTGAGTTCCATAAGAGCTCCGCTCACAACACAAGTGAGTGTCGGGCCAAGCAATCACTGGTAGCCAAGTTGAAGGCTTTTGAATCGGATGCATGCTTCGACTCTGAATCAGAACCTAATAAGGGGAATGACAGAGGGAAGCAGATTATCAATGTGGATCCCAATGCCACCGTTGCCACCACGAAGATCCAGAAGGAGGAACCAGAAGATCCAGAGGAGATGGAGTGTCTCTTCCATTCCAAGATGTGGATAAAGGGTTCCCCGTTGTAGTTCATTGTCGACAACAGGAGCCAGAAGAACCTCATCTCGGTAGATGTTGTAAAGCAGCTGGGCTTGCCAACCACAGCACACCACAACCATACACCATCAAGTGGTTGCACCAAGGACGGGACCTCCGCGTCATTCAACAATGTCGCCTCCCCTACAGCATCAAGCCCTTCATGGATGAGGTATTATGTGACATTGCTCCTCTTGATGTTTCTGATGTATTATTAGGCCAACCGTACTTGTGGAAGCAACATGTTGTGTATGAGTCCAGGCCTCA
>SNQJ01S0064192.1:61920-75617 GCA_010110895.2 Picea sitchensis
TTATTGTTTTCAGATCTGCATATGTGTATTTGACTGATATAATCCTCTTCTTTTCCTCATTCTTTCATTAAAATTCTCAAATGGTTAAATTATTCATGCAAGTTTAAAACTCAACCATAATCATAAAAGATCCTGCCGGATCACTTGAGCATGGTTAGTGGGGCCCCTGATGGTCACAGTGGATGCATTGTGCCAGATCCTCTAGTCTAAATACTTCGCACTCTGGAGGAACTTTGTCAACAAGCATTTTAAGTATGAAAAACTCCCAAAGTCCCAAAGGCCAGATTATATCTCAATCGTTGGTCAGAGTGGATGTGTGGCGCCAGATCCTACAGTCCGAAGACTTGGCACTCTGGAGTATTTATGTTCAAGTGCGAATACTCCCAAAGGCTCTAAGGCAAGATTCTACCTCAACTGTTGATCGAGAGAGGATACGTGGCAACAGATGCAACAGTCTAGGGACTGGGCCCTCCGGAATATTTAGAGTATGGACAGTCTGGAACTCCCGAAGCTGGAGTCCTGGAGTTGATTGTGGTCATTGGTTATCAAAAGGGCACGGACCATAATTCTGTTGTTTGTGAATTCATCGGTCTAACATTCTGGTGGATCTATGCAGCAGTACTTCAAAAACTTTCAAGGTCGGAGTTCCATAGAAAATCTTCATCGTTGGATATCGAGAAGTCGTGTATCGTTGATCCACCATCCTTCGCAAGTTCGCAATTGGCGCTCCAGGGAATTGGTGGTTAGAATTGCATGAATAATTAGAGTTTCAAAGTTCCGAAGTCAGAGGCCTGAAGTTCCAAATAAATTCCTATCAGCCTAGTGCTTGGCCACATCTCGTGGTCACCTAAATTGGGGGTTGAGGAAAAAGGGATAGTAATAGAAAGTGGATTAGAGAACACAATAGGGCCCGAAGATAGAGCCATGGGGATTCTTGATCGACCAAGACTCACATAAAATGGAGTCTGATATTATTTTTGTTGGATCAGATTGGTTTAAGTTATTCTGGAAAATTATTAAAGACTGATAGCCTGACAAAATTCGGTTGAATGCACATTTTGCAGAGTTAGCAATTGTAAGAACCGAACATAATTGTCACAAAGTGCAGAGAAATGGAGGAGGCATAGGATGCTTACAGTCCAAAGGATGAAGTTAGGGGAATGGATGTCTATTTGGGAGTTGAAGGAACAAACTCCAATGGGCATGGAGAAGAAATAGATACAGACGTGGGATGATGAAAATCATGAAAAACTTGCCAAAATCTATCCAAATTCACCAGGAAGATAACGAAAGGCTTAAGAGAGCCAATGAGCAGCAAAAATACTTCAATATGAAGTTAATGCGGAGCCTTGAGAGAATTGAAAAGAAGTTGGATAAGGAATGTGGATCCGACAAATCAGAGAGCCACAGGTCCCTTGATGTGGAAAGGAGAGAAACAAGTGGTAACAGACGTCACCAACACTCACAAAGGCATTCCAAAAGGAGGCCACACAACATTTCAAGTCCATCACCTACCAGAAAGCATAGGAGATATGAAGTGGATGAACTGAAGGGTGAAATGAATAAGGTCAAACCTCCTACTTTTGATGGAGAGCACCAGAGAGATGAAGAGGGTAAGACATGGCTACTTTGCATGAGGAAATATTTCCAATTGCATAATTATTCCTCTCATACAGAAGGAAGAATCACAGTCTATCAAATGAAAGGAAAGGCATCCATGTGGTGGGATCAGCTTGTGCAAGTGAAACACATCAAATAGAAGAATGTTACATGGAAGGAATTCAAGAAACATTTTGAAAAGAAGTACTTAACCAAGAGATACTATGACAAAAATATGAAAGAGTTCTTTGAACTTAAATTGGGAAGCATGACTATAGATGAATATGAAAGGAGATTTCTAGAGCTGTTGAAGTATGTCCCTTTCATTAAGGATGAGATAGTCAAGATCCAGAGATATTTGAGTGGGCTGCAATCTTTTATCAGTGAAAAAATCTAGTATGATGATCCTAAAACTATGGAAGAAACCATAAGGAAGGAAAAGTGCTTACATGATCAGCATAAGGGAAATCCTACTTTCCAAAGATCTTGGGATGACAAGAGAATGTTTAGGAGGGAGCAGAGGAAAAAGGGGAACAAGCCACCATTTTTCAGAAATAGTCCTCAAGGACAGCCAGTTGTGAGGGAGCCCAGGATGGCTGAAGTAGGTGGGAAAAGGCTAAGGTAGACACCTATGCAATGTTGAGGCTGTAAAGGAGATCATAAGTATAGATATTTCCTTCACAACAGGGACAAGGTGAGAGCTGTTCACATTGTCCAACAAACAGAAACAATGGAGGACATGGGTAGAAGCATACCAAGGATCTATGCAACCCTGTACAACAAGTAAGATAAGTTTCAATAAAAAATGATTGAAGTCGAAGGTATGATCAATAAACATGTCTTTACTATTTTAATTAATTCAGAGGCTAGTCATAGCTATATCGATCCTAAGGTAGTGGAAATATTTCAATTGCTAAGAAGCAAGCATGGGAAATCTTGGTTGGTGCAGCTGGCTACAGGAGCCAAGAGAAAGGTTGTTGAGTTGGTTAAATCATGTCCAGTGGGCATGAATAGACTGAGTACCAAGGAAGATTTGAATATCTTTCCTTTGGGATCATATGACTGCCTAATTGGTATGGACCGGTTGGGCCAACACCATGCCATATTAGACTGTCATAACAAGGCATTCACTTGCCTAGATGAGGAAGGAAATTGGAGAGCAGCCCAAGGAATTCCCAGGGCAGTTAATGTCCGATAAATCTCAGCAATGCAGCTAAAGAAGTGTTACAGGAAGGGATGTCAAATATTTGCAACCCATATGGAAGAAGCACCTAAGGATAAGGTGCCAAAATTGGAGGATCATCCAGTCCTGAAATATTTTGAAGATGTGTTCAAGGAGATACCAGGGCTGCCCCCAAAGAGAGATATTGATTTCTCTATAAATTTGATGCCTGTGGCAGCTCCAGTATCAAAGAATCCCTGCCGGATGAGCACACCATAACTAAAAGAACTGCAAATGCAACTTGAATAAATTTTAAAGAAGGGGTACATACACCCAAGTGTGTCACCTTGGGGTTCCCCAGTATTATTTGGGAAGAAGAAAGATGGGACCTTGAGATTGTGCATTAACTTCATGCAGTTAAATAAAGTAACTATAAAGAGCAAGTATCCTCTACCAAGGATTGATGATCTCTTCGATCAGTTGAAGGATGCAAGGATATTTTCAAAGATAGATCTCGGGTCAAGATACCATCAGGTAAGGATTAAATATGAAGACATCAGCAAGACCACCTTCAGAACAAGGTATGGTCATTATGAGTTCACAGTGGTGCCATTTGGGTTATCAAATGCACCAGTTGTTTTCATGTGCTTAATGAATGGTGTTTTTCGAGAATATTTAAACAAGTTTGTCATTGTCTTTTTGGATGACATCCTTGTATATTCCAAGACAGAAGAAGAGCACGAGCAGCACTTGAGGATGGTGTTATAGGTGCTAAGAGAGCACCAACTGTTTGCTAAATTGAGCAAGTGCTCATTTTTCAAAAATCGAATTCACTATTTGGGGCATATAATATCCGAAGAGAGAATAGCAGTAGACCCTGAAAAGATTGAAGTCGTTAAAGGGCGGACAACACTTAAGAATGTGACAGAAGTTAGATCCTTCATGGGTCTAGCTGGCTACTACAGGAGATTCATTGCATCATTTTTGAGGATTGCTCACCCAATCACTTCCTTGCAAAGAAAAGGGGTAAAATTTAAATTGACAGAAAAATGTGAAAAGAGCTTCCAACAATTGAAGCAGTTGTTAACTAGTGCTCCAATTCTTAGGATTGCAAATCCGAATGAAGAGTTCGGGGTTTGCACAGATGCATGCAAAGAAGGACTGGGTGGAGTCCTCAATCATAATGGGTTTGTGATATGTTTTGAATCCAAGAAATTGAAAGAGCATGAAAGGCTCTACGCCACTCATGATTTGGAGTTGGCAGCCACAATTCACACTTTAAAGAAATGGAGACACTAACTCATGGGAAAGAGGTTTGAGTTGAGGACAGGCCATAATGGTCTGAAATATTTGTTTGATCAGCCTACTTTAAAATCCAGGTAGAGAAGATGGTTGGGATTCCTCTGTGAATATAACTTTGATATCAAGCACATCAAAGGAAAGGAGAACAAAGTGGTTGATGCACTCAATAGGAGAGTGCATGAACCACATGCTACATCCATCAACATGTATCAAATTGATCTTAAAGACAGAATTTTGGAAGCTGCAAAAGAAGATTTGTAATACATGGAAATGGTAACAAAGTTACAATAAGGTAAGATGCTACAAAAAATAAAAGATTATAGATTGGAAGTTGATGTAATACTCCTGTACAGAAACAAAATTTATGTACCCAGTTTTAACGAATTGAGGAGTATGATCTTGAAAGAGATGCATAATGTGCCTTATCTTGGGCACCCTGGATATCAGAAAACAGTGACACCAGTCAAGATCCATTACTATTGGCCAAGCATGAAGAAAGAAATTGCAGAATACATCGCCAGATGTATGGAGTGTCAAAGGGTCAAAGTTGAGCATAGACACCAAGCTGGGTTGCTACATCCATTACCCATCCCTGAGTGGAAGTGGGAAGTGGTGACAATGGATTTCATCACAGTATTACCCAGAACAAACAAGCAACATGATTCCATCATGGTGGTGGTGGATAAGCTTACAAAGGCTGGCCATTTTATTCCATTGAAGACTACTCACACGGCAACTAATGTTGTTAATATTTATATGAGGGAAGTAGCACGATTGCAAAGTATTCCCAAGACAATTGTGTCTGACAGAGACCCAAAGTTTACCTCAAAATTTTGGACAGGATTGTTCAAGGGGTTCATAACGAACCTGAAATTCAACACAACTTATCATCTTGAGTCTGATGGAAAAACAGAAAGAGTAAATCAAGTGATAGAAGATATGTTAAGAATGTATGTGATGGACAAACCATCCATATGGGAAGATTAGCTACACTTGGTAGATTTGTCTTATAACAACAGATACCAAGCATCACTGAAGATGATCCCATTTTAGGCACTTTATGGCAGAAAGTGAAACACACCAATAAGCTGGGACAACCCAGTTGATAGAGAAATAATTGGGCCAGAGTTTCTCAGGGAAATGGAAGAGAAAGTGTTAAAGATAAAGCATAATTTGAAGGTTGCCCAAGACAGGCAAAAAATCTATTTTGACAAAGGCAAAACCCACAAGGAGTTTAAAGTGGATGATCATGTTTTCTTGAAGGTGAAAGCGAAGAGAAGTTCCCTGAAGTTGGAGAATTGTTCCAAGTTGGCAGCCAGATATTGCAGACCATTTGAAATTCTAGAAAGGATTGGACCAATAGCTTATATGCTTGCATTTCCTACATGCATGACTATTCATAATGTATTTCATCTCTCATTTCTCAAGAAATATATACCTTATGCTAATCATGTGATTGGTTGGAATGTGATTCAGGTGGAGCAAGAAGGCGCTTTACAAGTGCATCCGATGCACATACTAGATTGGAAGAAAAAGCAACTCTGGAATCAAGCCATAGGGCTTGTAAAGGTCCAGTGGACCTAATACGGTCCTAAGGATGAAATATGTGAGCATGAAGATGCTATGCGGAATACCTGCATCTTTTTGAAGATTTTGAAAATATTGTTGATGTTATGTAAATGAGTTGCATTGAGGACAGTGCAAAGATAAGGGGAGGGGATTGTAATATCCCAAGGTCAAGCCCCGGTTGTAAGTATGAATGTAACATGTTTTGTAGGCTGGTGAGCCAAGTATTTATAAGTTGGTAAGCTTATGTGTTTATTAGGCTAGAGAGCCTATATGTTAAAGGCTAGGAGCCTATTTTGTGCATGTAAATATTCATATTATTAATATAACAACATCATTGCATGTAGACCGACCATGAAGAAAGAGTTATGGGGGACTAGGCTCCACTAGGTTGGGCAAGGGAGGAGGCTAGGAGATTGGGGAAAAAAGGACTAAGCTTAAGAGAGTAAACCCAAGAGAATATATAATTATTATTCTAAAGGCTGTAAAGTGGATATGAATTTATCCTAAGTTCCTTTGGGGAGAGGAACAAGTTCCAAGTGGAGAGGAACGTGCTCCTAGAGATCCAAGTGTCATCCAGGATGCATGCATATTTATGGAAGAATTCTCACCATTCTCACCACTCCATGATGCAGACCATTCGGACCAGGCTGGCCATCGGTTACCCCAATTCACTGATGCACTAAGCAGGCACGCAGTGAGCCATTTTACGCCATTGTTGAATTCCTCAACCACCCCGAACCTTTACAACAAACTCGAGTTGATACTTTGTTGCACCTGTACCCTGCGGGTTTCCTGCATATTGTTCCATCCTTTCTGTCCCCCACGTCCAGTTTCTGTTGTTTTCATCACCTTGCCTGTGTGTTGAGGAGCGGGTGTGAAGAAGCGGGTTGTCAGGATTGTGGGTAGAAGAAGCAAGTTTTCAAGCCTATGGCAACTCTCTCTAGGTGAGAGAGTGCGTTAGAGAAGTGAGTTCTTCTGGAGGGAGTCCAGTAGCAGCTATAGAGCTCTGAGAATTCCTGATTTGGTCTGTTGTTGAAGCCCCAGAAAGGGAGGTGGACCAGTCGATGGACTGTGTGACAATGAAGGTGTATACTCCTGGGGTGGGATAGGCATGTGGGGAATGAGAGTTTGTGAGCAGTGGGCGTAAGTGGCTCCTTGGAGGAAATCCTTCCTGTTGCACTGTGCAACTTCTTGTTGTCTCTGCCTAGGCTAGGAATACCTTGCCTGGTGGAGTTTAGTCCCAGCTCGGGGGTGACCCACTACTAAGAGTGATCTAAGGCTGGGAGGTTTGTGGAAGGTCTGCACGCAGTCGATGCACTACAATTAAGAGATAAGTATCATTTATGTGCTTAATGGTTAAATGATGTATTTTAGTGCATGTCCGTGATTTCTTGTAGTAATATCATGTGTTTCATTGCATGTATGTTTGCATGTTATCTCTATTTATTTCTGCTAATTTTATATGTGATTTATTCCGCAAAATAGTTATGTCTACCATTGCCTAGTAGGTCTATGCTTTGGGCATGGACAATTTTAATTACCTATAACAGATCTTGAGACTGAGTGTGTCTGAGGTAGCATTTCCCTGCAGAGGTTGATGGTCGGGGATGTTACATCAGCCCTAGAAATGTACTTTCTGAAATTTCTAAATGATAAGTGACTCATGTGTTTCCTCAATGGGGAAATCACCTTTACTTATACTAGACCAGACAAAGAAATATGTGTGTATGTTGGCAAAACAGGGCCGACCTCAATAACTTAGAAAATAATTAATTAATACAATAAACATTAATTATCTTTCACATATGGTGGGGCTGACCTGTACCCTTTACATTACAATTAGGGTTATAGGTAAATCTTACACTTAGACAATATAGCAAGGGATCCACACATCCACTAGTGCTCAGCCACTAGGGACACGTCCACTTGTGCTCAGCCACAGGGACGTCATACTCAATAGAATCATCTGGAGTACCACATCATCTCATCTCTCACACAGAGGAGAATGATACACCCATCACATGGGCATCCTCACCCCACATAGGGGAACACATCATCTCATCTCAGTATAGAGAGGAACGACAACCCATATCATGGGAACACCCAACACATGGGCTCTCTCACGGGTTGACTCAACTCAGTCTTAGAGGAGAATGTGTCTTGGAGGATGTCTCACGAGGTTGTAATCATCAAAATTTAGAGTGTATTGACCCAATAAGGGGTTGTCCCTCATTCTATGGGAAGAAGGGGCTAAAGGCCCATAGGGATTGTTGTTGGATAAAAATATAAAAGCCTATATATAAACCTTCCAAATGCTTCACCCAGAGATCCCCCGAGAAAGCAATGAAATGCTTCTTTGTAAGAAAAGGGTGACCCACAATAATAAATGATATTGAATGCTTAGGGGGTTGGTTGGAGGATAGGAGGTCTCATAAGGAGCTAGCCTATCATGATCATGGGTATCTAGCGGTATGACATTACCATCATCTGGCCACCAAGCCAGGGTTGTGGCTCTCAGTTGCACAACTTAGAGAAAGGGGGTCTCATCATGAGCCAACCTTCTCATTTCCGCAAGGTATTTGTGAGTGACACTGTAATTATATGGACACCACGCTAGGACAGTGGCCTTCAACTTATCCTTTAAAACATGAAAGAAACAAAGAATGGCAAGAGGATGGGCTTGTAAAAAAGTGCATTGCAAATGGAGGTGCCACAAACCCTCTACAAAGGCACCCATGAATGAGACACGGCAACCCCTTGTATGTCATGAACCCCATGCCCAATGAGTCTTGATCCATAACCACTTCATCTAATTCACATGGCTTAGAGAGGGATCACTTGGGAAACACTCCTTGACTTAGGGTTGTGATGGGGATATTGAATTTCCAAATTCTATATCAACAACATCAAGAGTGGTTTATTGCATGACTTCTACCACACATTCGTAGGCCCCTAATTCACCAAAAGGTTGTGTTGCAAATTGATGCACTAGAACTTGCAATGAAACTAGAAGCATCTCCAACAAAAGATATGGGAGGAATGGCACAAGTTCAGATGCAAATGGCTGCATTGACAATTTAGTTGGTTGAGCTTACCAAAGGAAAGGAGAAACGAGAACAAGTTTTGTGTACCAAGTGCAGGATGAAGGTCCATCACAAGGACAAATGTCCAACATTCGCGCAGTATTTGGCAGTTGGAGCGCCAAATCCACTACCAGGGGGGATACTGTGAGATATGTAAGAAATGGGGGCATCACCCCATTGAGTGTCCATTGCTACAGAAGTATCAGAGTACACCAAAGAACTTGTTTTTCAATTTTTACAAGTTGCTAGGACACAAAGAGAAGGATTTTCACGAGGTCGACCTACTAAGGGAGTGCACATCATATATGTACAGGATCCAAGAAGAAAAATCCATCAGAGAGGGGGGTGGTGTGCAATATAACAATTAAATAGGTTTCAATCAAGGGAATAGAGGAAACTTTGGTAGAGGTTGGGGTAGAGGGACCTTTCGTAGAGGAGGACGAGGATCAATTATTTGTTACAATTGTAATCAAACTCAACACTTGGCCCACGATTTCTAGAATCTGTGTACGACGTGCACATATTGCAGAGCACTGGATCACTTGATATAAGATTGTCCCCAACTAGTTGCGAATTGACAGGATAGATGAAACCCAAACCAGAATCTGAATCTGAATGTACAGATGATATTAGCTGAAAGACTCGATGAAGGACTGAAAGTAGTAGTTGTTACGCATGGAGGAGATAGAACATGCACTGATATGACAAATCAAAGAAAGCAGAATGAGCAATGAATAAGGAAGTCAGCAGGGCCTATACCAACATTCGATCCAAAGAAGGAGAAAGAGACATACCAGAGAGTAAGAAAAGAAATACTTGGACAACATGGGGGAGCATCATCATCATCGTTGCCTCGTATAGAAGATCAAGTTGTGCCAAAGAAGCTAATGGTGAAGGTAAGTACACTAACGAAATTCCTAAGGATTTGTGTAGAACTAATGAAATATGGAACTGCGCTAAGTACATTGTATGACATGATTAATCATCGCACAAAAGGAAGAGAAACCCCTGTCGCCCACAAAATGGTAAACCAGGTACTGCGCAGGAAGAGAACCAACAAAAAATTTAGGTTAAATGCACATATTAGAAGTATGATGTGGATAATGTTATATTGGACTTAGGGTCTGATGTGAATGTGCTACGTAAGTAAACATGGGAGATGATGGGCGAACCCAAGCTAGTAAGGTCCCCTGTTCAGTTAAGGCTCACAAATCAGTGTAAGATAGTCTCGATTAGGAGATTGACATGAGTACCTATGAACATAGATAGGGTGCACAACATGGCAGACTTTGAAGTTATTGAGATCTTAGATGGCAGTCAACCATATCCAGCACTGATGGGACTGGAATGGGCTTTCGATAACTAGACAATCATTAACTTGAAAAGGAGGGATATGATATTCGAGGTTGGGGATCTAAAAGTTACTACACCCTTGGACCCGTAAGAAGCAAAGAGATAGACAGAGCCAACCAGAGGGAATGACATTGACAACTTATACAATCTGACTACACATATGGAGGATTATGTTGACCCAACAATGAATGGTGCGCTGAGTTGGAGAAGTACCATCTCCTACATATCAGATTCAAAACTCGGTCTGGAGAATTGGCAACAGAGGATGCATGAAGTGTCAACTAGACAATGTGCATGTATAAACCGATCCTTGCGTTGGATTGGGACGTGTTATAGCACAACTTGTACTTTTATAGAAGGAAAGGTTAATGGAGAGAAAATTGGCATAACTGGAGACTAATCTTATCAATGTCACCTCAATAGGATGTCTCTTTCTATTTAGGGTGGTAGGCCCTTGGGAGACATCCCTGGTGACCTGGGGGTTTGAGAAGGCAAGGTCAAAATGGCTAGATAAGGATCCCCTCTCACAAGTCACCACCAATCATAAAGTCCTAGTTTTATAGCCAATGAAATGATAATGCATCAAAGTGTACCTGCCTAGAACAAAGCAACAAGAAACTATATATATTTGCAAGTACACTTGCTGGTTAGCACTTCATAAAACCATAGACTTTATCAATCAAAAAAATTTGTTGAATATGATGAAGTAAATAAAAATTATAACAATAGTCTTTATAGAGCAATAATTCACATTAAATACCTTGAAATAGCTTCAAAATGACTAAGAATCATTAACCATATAAATCATATTACTATCATTTGTTAGAAGAAAACAAGACAAGGTATAAATCATCCTTTTTAATTTCTTTTATGAGCTTTTAATGTTGCATTTAATGGTTGTAGCTTAGTTTAGTAACAACAACAATATTGTTAGTAGGTTAGGCTATTCTAGGGTTAGGAATAGTTAGTAAGAAGCTCAAAGAATAGGTTTTGAAGGTTGTTTTGATCAATTACTCAAAAGAGGACTTAGACTAGTGCTTTTAGGGTAAATGGAGTCAATAATGCAGCAACAACTGTTGAGGAAAAATGATAATATAGGAGTTAAAGACAAGAGAGATTGATAGATTGGAGTGTTGGTAACCCAAGGTTCCAATTATCAAACCCTAAGGGGAAACTAGCTACTAAGGTGTAGGTAACCCTAGGCCTTAGTAGATTTCCTCCCTCTCTAACTCAATGATGAAGAAAAAAATGGCTGAGATGAAGCAATGGATACTAAGGTGTTCCAATGGCAAGGCCTTAGCTCATGCTTCAAGAAAAATGGCCTTTTGACAAGATCTAGTAGGTGAAAGCTTTTGAAGTTAGGGAAATAACATGTGCTAGTATTCCTAGGGTTTAATCAAGCAATTTCATAATATTGAATGTAAATGCAAGATAAATAAAACTATAACCATTCAATTAAGAAGAATTGCAAAAAATTCACTTACATACATCAAGAATTCATCAAGAAAATCCCTAGTTGAACACATCCACCAAGAAACTTGCCAAAATACACCAAATTTAGCCTTCCTCAACAAGTTCGCCTAAAATTTCAGCCAAGAAACCCTAAGGAGGGTGAAAATTTCAGTCCTCACAAGTGTGAGTGAAAGATCATAAATAATAAGACTGGTTTTCCTCTTATTTATACAATACTAATGACTAGAATTAGGTCAAAAAGGCCGACATGGCCAGTTACAAATAATATCTAGTTTTTACATTAAATTTCATAATTAAACCCTCAAACAAGCTGCAAATGTGATGTCATGCCCTTTTAGGGTAACTTTAGGCCCTTTTTGGGCAACGTTTGCCTCCTGGACCAAAACGTTAGGCCTCCTTGGGCCTCAGGATCCTACCACACGTGCCACTTGGCACACAACTACCTCCAAAGCATCCAAAAATGTTGGGTCACCTGGGTGATGTCATGGGCCTTCCAAGGCCTACATCATGGTGGAAAGGGCACAACCCCCCCTAGGTCAAGGCCTACCAGGCTGTCCCTGGTGAAACATATTCCTATCTCTCACGTGGAATCCTTTAATCTATCTCTACCCCTGTTTGGGGTCTCAACATCCATATGGTGGGATTTTAGCCCCATGGAGGTCCGAAATAATCATCTCCCCATGTGTACATGTCCATCGGGTACCTGTCCATCATGTGTGGCCCTACAACATCAACAGATACGCCCTCCATGGGCTCATAAGTCACAGGGATCATAACAATGTCAATCACATCTAATCATCAAGTTATCTAAACATGTACATGAAACCCCCTTTACCCAGACAAGTGCTCAAAGACGTTATGCTATTCTACAAGCCAAGTTTGGAGGGGATGCTAGGACGTCCTATTGGGCTAGTGCTCATTGGATGTGGGATGTCCCTATGTGAAGACAAAATCCAGGTCATGTGAGTGGATGAGGTGGTAAGGGATGTCTGGGAAAAGGGTGCAATGATAGCAGGGAAATGTATGGCTTACTTGTGGGTCCCTCTGAAGAGGGTGAGTTGCACCTTGTCATGGATGCAAGTGTTTTCAAGCCCATTCATGCCTTTTATCTTTTATTCTTATTGTTTTTTCTTTCAAGAGGTTAGTTAGGGGACACTTCCCTGGCATGGTGACCAGAGGTGGCAATGTTACCCACAAGCATTTCACGGAAATGAGAAGGCTAGCTCGTAATGAGATCCCCTATCCTCCAACTAGGTCTTGATTTATTATTTTTATGGGTTGCTCTATTTCTTGTTGAGAAGATTTTTATTGCTTTCTTAGGGATCCCTAAGCAAAGCATCTCAAGGTTTCATTCTTTTGGCTTTTGTATTTTTCCAACTAATTTTACCCTTTGGCCTTTATCCCATTCTTCTCACAAGGCAAGGTGCAACCCTTAGATATTTGGCCAACCCAATGCTCGGACCAGTGTAATGAGATGGATGAGCATAAAAAAGGTGAAAAGTGGTAAGTATGGAGGGAATGAATGATGACCTTTCATGAATCCCCCCAGTGATAAATCAAACCCTATGGGAATGACATTACTAGGGCATCCTGTCATTCCCCCCAGGTGTGGTCAAATGGAAAGGCATAATGTCCAAGCACACGTTAGAAGAAAAAATAATTAAATGCTCATATTCAAAAATTTTGAGGATCAAAGTGACACATACCATGATATCCATACTCATTACCTCATAGAGAAAGACCCATTTCTGCTACAATACCAGGCCGATGTGATGGATGTTGTTTCTACTGACAAAGTGGAGGTGTTGAAGAAAAAGAGGATGGGCCTTCCAGGGCCATTCTCAAGTCGATATGGTTCTCGGTACTCCATGTCTAGGACCTGTGGGCCTCGAGATATAATCTCCTTAGTTATCCCTAGGCTAGGGGATAACATATGGCTCCAACTCGGGGACATGTGCTCACCATAGAGTGCATGAGAACCTTAGCATCTCTGGCATAACCTGTTACCTGCTTGATCTCAACATAAGACTATTAGTAATCATTTGGGGTGGTGATATCACCCCGGCTCATATATATAGTATAGGAAATGAAAGCAAGCATATATACAAATGGAAATACAAACTACTCTAGCATGAAATGCAAATGGTATATACAAT
>SNQJ01S0064192.1:93784-111127 GCA_010110895.2 Picea sitchensis
GACGATTTTCAGCAGAAGAATTCACCATTGAGTTGGCTTGGTAAGAAATGGTTGGATTTCTTGAGCAAGTAAGGCTTGCATTTTTCTGTTGTAGATGCACATTTCAGCCTTATGTATGCATATATGATGAAAGCATGACAAGTTGCAGCAGTTTATCACAACTTGTATGATGCAAGTTGCATGTGTATGCAATTCGTTTGAAGGCATTCTTGTTTGTTGCACAACTTCGTCCGGAGGATGTAAAAGAGGGGTATGATGTTCACTTGTTACAGCCATATATCTTTTTCATATTCAGCTCTTATGTACCCACATGTTTTGTGTTTATGTACTTATGTTTGTACTTGCAAGAGAGTTGAAGAGCTATGCACAGGCATGTGTTTTTGTGTGTGTGAAAACAATGAACTTGGTGATAGTTCATCATGAATGACTCATGATTGTAACATGGTTGTGTATCATATATGTCGACTTGTCATTGGGAAGGTTGATATGTTTCAAATGAGTCTCGACTTGTGTCGATATTGTCTTGAAGACTATGTTGTGTCGATCATGTTTTTTGACTTATGTTTAGTCGATGGAGTTTGTTGGCTTGTAAGTTGATTTTGAGTACACCAAGATGCAAGAAAACACCATGTGCTTTGATGAAGTACAAGATGCGACTGTTTGCTTGAAGAGCAAAAAGACTTTGTTGGCATCATTTTCAGTCTTGTATAAATTTGTTTTCAAGATTGATGGTTTTCATGGTTTGTGACAAGATGTCGCAGGAAAGTTTTTGCAACCATTGGAGAAAGGATTGTGTTGACGTCAAAGAGTTCACAAGAGGGACTTGATTCTTAGTGGGAAGGCTGGCAGTCTTCCAAGTGCAAAGAGAACAGTGGGTCAGCAGCACCCAGAGAACAGTGGTTGAGGGACATAGCCAGTTGTAGTGCAAGGCATGTCAAGGTATCCAAGTGATTGTCAAAAAGATTTTTCAAGTAGAATCAGTTGATAGAACTTGGAAGCAGAAGAGTATTGAAGCTCAGGCAGATAATCATAAGATTTTGTGGGTCCAAAAGCCTTTCAGTGGGAAGGTGTGATCAGAATCTGGACCAGGGGTCAAAATTTAGCTCAAAAATCAAAGTTCTCAGAATTGCCTCAAAACAAATGGGTGCGTAGATCTCATCATCATGAACCCAACACAACTCATTTGGGTTGAAATGGACATCGGATGAGAGAGATATCATGTTCTATTCAAATCGTCAAACATGCAAAAAAAATGTGCTGACTGTACAGTCCGTATAGTCCATACGGATGTTGACGTGGCAAAGGCCGTACAATGACATGGGATGTTCGTACGCTGAAGTGGCAGTTGATGATGTGGCAATCATTTTGACAAATGGTATGGTGCCATGTGGCCCAGGCATGGGCTGCCACGTGGCACCTTGTTATTGGTTTGGTTGTTTAAAATATTATGGAGTCCATCGGACCGAACCCTAGACCTCCCCACCGGTCAAAGTCTTTGTAAAGTCCACCCTGCCAACGTGCCACATGGTGTTCCTTGTTATATATATGTGTTTTTATATATTTAAATTTGTATTGTTTTATGGTTGGCGCGGGGGTCCGGGCTGAGGCTTAGCCCCAGCCCCTGGTCGCATAAACCGTGCCATATGACCTGACTCTACACGGTTACACAGTTGCGCGTGCATTTTTAAATGGTTGGCCCCCAGTCACATGTGAATTCCATACGACCACCCGTGCACCTGGACACTTGGCGTTTAACCGTTGGTTTTAAAATTTAGCCCTTTTTGTATGAGCGCGAGGTCACATGGTGACCCATATGCCCACAGTCTTGGCGGTTAGGGGCTAGGCGCACCCTAACCATCCTACAGTTTGCCTATTTTTGCGATTGCACCCAGTACTATTTTTTAGCATGAAAATGAGCGTGTGTGCTAGGTTGGGTATACAGAGGTGCGTTTTGGTGAACCAAAGACAACAAGCTTGAAGGAAGAAAATGGCAGGAGGCCTATCTTCTTCATTTTTTGGCCAAATGAGGTGCCAAAAAAGCCCAGCTAGGGGTTGTTGGACGTTCTGAATCCATCGGAACTATTTTCAAAGCCATTTGAAGACTTATTTTGCAGGTTTTTCACCATTGAAGTTTCAGAGAGCTCTAGGGAGCTTGAAGCCCTCATTGATTGAGGTCATGCTCAGATGAGCCCAAGTCTATTTTCTGTGACTGAATAATAATTTTTGGCTAATTGTTATTCTCTAAAAACATTGGGATAGGTTTCAGAGGCATTTGAGGACTTTTACAGGTGTTTTTACCACAAGGAAGCTAAGGGAAGCTCAAGGCCACATGTAGAAGAGGTCATGCCCGGATGAGCCATGATCCGTTTTCAGAGTTCTATTAGTCATTTTTGGGGTTTTTATGTATTCTGAACCCAATGGTACAGTCAAAAAATCCATTGGAGTTGAGCAATAGCTTGTAAAATAATCTTTGAAAAATTAATCCCAAAGAGCCAAGTCCATTGATGGAGGCTCAAGAAGATGTAGCCCAGAGAGGGGTGAACTCCTTTATCATCTTATTATTGTTGAGTGTTTGCTGGTTATTATTTGCTACAAGTTATTTTTGTTGTTGTGTTTATGAAAACAACATATTTAATCTTGCGAGGATCTCACACATAAATATTTTAAAAAAGCATGAACTTGACACATAAAACCTCTTGCATATTTTAACACATTGAGCAAGGTCCTGAAAAGTTTATTTTAATGAAGTAGAGGGTGCTTGCATAGAATAACAAGTCAGCCCCCTATTTTCAGATCATCTGGCCTACTCAAGTCCTTTATTTACCTCATCTCTAATATTATTCTCTGTATTCCTTATTTGGCTTTGCAACTAACTTATCATTTGATTCCTCTGCTTTAGCCTTGCTTTCAAATTATCAAATAAGAATAAGTTGGTCATTGCGAAAGCTCCCAAAGAGCCTACTACCTCTGTAGCAAAGTCTTCTTCTTCTAGATTTTGTCCATCCACAAGTACTCTGTGATTTTTTACCATTGCACCCTCTCTTAGGTGCATCTCTTTCTTTACCATGACGTTTATTTTCGTACTGAAAAAGTAATCGGTAGGAGGTATTTCTTCAATAGTGATAGGTGTAATATCTCCTATGAATATTGCTTCTGTGTTAGGGTTTCCTCTGGTGAATTTTAATGGTGTGACTACCTCAATAGGGTTGTCGATTTTCGTAGATAATTGTTTGTGAGCTCCATCTGTAGTTGATTTATTAGGTGAAGATAGTGATTTATCTTCTCCTTTCTTTTTGAATATCTCTGACTAATCTTTGGACTGATCATCGGTTATCTCTGTCATTGGGATATCCTTTTTCTGAGTCAAGATTTCAGGATTCTCTGGGTTTTCTGAGACTTCTTTTTTGCTAGAGCTTCCAATTTCTGGATTCTGAGTCTCTGTTTGTTGTGTAGCAAGAGACGTTGGGTTTTCCCCTGTAATATTTTTGGAAGACTAGTTCTTCGATGCTTTTGGAAGTTGTGAAAATCATTCTTTTTCTCAGGTGATAGAGTTTGAACTTGGCTTAGGACTTCTTGGTAAGACCTCGCCCCTCATAATAATTCATCCAGTGGGGATTCTTCATGTCCATATTTTTTAAGATTGCAGTTGGCCATATGGTTACCCACAACCCTCTGTGGTTCGTGCCTCTTACATTCTATGCTAACTAGTTTTATTTCTTCTAAGGCCGCAACTTCTGCCCTGGAGCGACAAAAATCTAGTAAATAAAATACACCAATCTGTAAGGGAAATGGTGGCCATACCTTTTTCTGCACCGCTTTGAATTCTTTGCTAATTCTGCCGAGTACAGTTTGTCGTGCGACCTCGCGGCATACCAGTAAGTCTGGTAGAAATTGTGGTAAAGCGTATGGGGGAACTGAACAACAGAAAACTCAGATGTAAGATAAGTTCTCCTCGATATACCAGTCTACTACTTTATTTAGGTTAGCCACGATTGTGTTTGAAATTCTAGGAGGTGGGTGGCCAAACATAACAATGTGCATTGGTACTGCTACCCAATTACAGATTTCATAAAAGAAGTCCTTTGACTTGTCCTCCCAGAGTTTTGAATGATACTCATGAATTGGTTCTGCACTATCCGGAGTCCAACTCCAGCCCATCAGTGGGAAAGGCATCATGAAATAAACGACGTCCATAATATAAGCTGACATAAAAAATGAAGTTGGTTGTCCCTTGGCTTTATTTGCCTGGTACTCTGTAACTTCTTTAGCCAGATTGTCCGAAAATATTTTAGCCCAATCAAAAGAATAACCCTCCACCACAGTATGTATAATGGGTACCCATGGTTCAAAGAAATGGGTTGTGTTCTCCTTTCCATAGAGTCTACATATCATCATGGCTACATACATGAACTGTAGTTCTAGCGATGAGATTGAGTATATGTCGTTAGAGTCATCTCTAAACTTTGGTGCGCGCAAACACCAGTCCTTGATCAATTCGGAAAGGCTCTTTCTGTATTGCTCACACTCTTTCTTATTAAAATCTACTAGAAAACTGGCATTGTAAACGAAGTTTGATGTTCCAGGCAGTTTATACATCACTTGTATGTGTTCCTGCCGAAAAGACCCAACGACTACTTTCTGAGGGTTGAATATAGTCCTAGTTGGGATATCCACATGATCCAGTGCCCATTTAATCATGTCACAGTAGGGTAAGAGACTCGGCCTTGTTTCTACTTTATGCAGCTCTGCTTGAGCGATGATCTTATATTTGGTAGACAAGTTATCCTTTTCGTTGTCGCTGGAATCATCAAGGCAATTTATCACTTCGTATTGTATAGTGTTGAATATGTGCGTCCAGGTCTTAACTGTGTTTATACTTCTGGGTGAAGTATCAGAAATAACATCTGTGTTCTAGCCAGAACTTTCGCCAGTTGCCTTTGGCACTTTCCATGGAGCCATGATATCAAATTTCAGAGTTCTATCGCCTATTACAGAGAATGAAGGTGTAGAAAACTAGTTATTTCACTAAACCAGCGCTATGAAAATAAGAATGTAATTCGAAACTAAAAATCCTTTTTACCTTTAAGCACACAAACCATGCGTATACCTTCACTGACAACGCGTTTAATTGCTTTAATAGAAATATTTGGGCATTAAAACCGTATCTTATTTGAAATCATTTCCCTAAATCAGATATTAATGCCATTAATGGTCGATACCTCGGAGAAGCACAGAATTTGAATGTATTCGAGTTGTTATTAAGTGATAGATTAATTAGATTGTAATCCTAGTTTAGAACATTAATTAATCATACTTATCACTAAATCAATTTTTTGCATTTCGGATCTCTGGGATCTTTTGAACAGTTTAAAACAAGACTTACGAAACGCGAAATCACGATGGGATTAATTAGACGATAATCATTTGTTTTAATCTCTTAATTCATCACAATTAGAAATTAAACCTTAACCTTTCGTGGATTTAAGTATCGGGACTTCGATAGTACTCGACGTAAGAAATTGCAATGGGATTTATTAACTGCTAAGCATATTATAATTCATAACTAGACATGATTAGACCGTACGTTTTTGGGGTTTTGGGTATCGTGACCTCGATGTTTGTTGCATGCGAGAATTCCTGAATCGTAAAGTCACGATGGGATTTACTTATCATTAATATTTCTTAATATTTAATTAACCCAGCTTAACATTTAATACTTTCGTGAATTCGGGGATCAGGGCTTTGAGGATGCTCAACGTTGAAACCCTGTATTTTGCGAAACCCTGACTCCCAACATTTCGAAAGCAAATCTTTATATAATTTGATTCGTTGATAAAAATGTGACTCCATAATATTTTAAGAATTTTAGACAGTTGGATTAATCAGAAGACTTCATTCGACGATGGTATCCAACGCGTTCTTGTTCTTGTTTAAACAAAAATGAAACTTCTTTTATCCTAAAGTTTAGAAAAATATATATGTTTCAACATAGGCTCCATCTAGGGATCTCGTCTCCCTGCGGGATGAGAAGAACATGTAGATCGAGTGCCTTTATTGGGTAAATGGAGTCATTATTGTGGTTCTATGAAACACATCCTGAAAGTGAGCACAAAGAAGGACTTGGGGCTTCATTTGATACCTCCGAAAACTTTCGAAACTTAATCATTCATCAAACTTGAATTCAGGCTTTAATTACTCCCTTCCCTTAAATTGATTTTGGAATTGCTCACGATAATCAAAACAACCTTAATCAATCTATCAGACTTTGCTCGATTTTATTCACATCAAGGCAAAGTAATTTTAATGTTTTAAAGGGGAGTCTTGCGTTAGCTTAGAATGTAGATCAGCCTGAAAAAGGGAATAGTTGTTAGAGTACGTTATAATACATGTGTAACAGCCTTATTGATATCATAGACATTGCTTCACTGTTAGCGAGCCTGTTCAGTACCCCGGTGAAGTTATCTAATTCCCATATTGAATTTCCTTTCATCGCTTCAGATAATAAGTTTTCATTTAAATGCTGAGATGAGAGCAATCATTTTATGAATTTCCTTTCATCATCTCTGTTTAAACTAGATGGGGCAATCATTTTATGAATTTCCTTTCACCATTTGTTTTATATTTAATCAAACATGAAGTGAGGGCAATCAATTTGTACATAATAAAATATACCAGGGATGATATCCATTTATATTTTAGCAATAGAGGTCTGTTAACTCACTTTGATCACTCTGGACTAATCCTTCTCTGACTTTCAAAACACCTTCACTTACTGGGAAATTTTCATGGGGGATTTTATTTTCCAGGGACTTTCCTTGAGCGAACATAATCAATTTAAATCTGGTAAAAGGACCAAAGTAGTTAGGATTAGTTCAAACATACTTTGTATTTCAGTTAAGGTTAGTAAAATCATCAGGATTTTGCCAATTCTCAAGTGAAAGATTTGTTTTTTAGGTTTTCAGAGCTAAAGTGGAGCTCCTTTTCCTCCTTGAAGATCAGGAAGAAGTTCTCTTTATTGCTAGTATTTTTTTTTTTTTGATTAAGAATGAAGGATTTGTTGGCAAATCTTTAATAGACAGCGCATGCTTGTATACTTGTCATTGATGGAAAAGTACAACAGTGTAGATGACATGAGTACAGAAAGTATGAAATAGATGGGCATTATGAGAAGACGTTGCAGGAAGGGTATGTAGGGTTTGGTCATAACGGATTCTATATGTTGTAATGCATCATCTGATTCAATTGTCAGGAGATCATGCTGGAGTTTCAAGTTGGAATGATGTCTCTAGAGGGGACACAAGTTGTACCAGATACTTGGAAAGCACTTGTTCGTGTATCTAGGGGAGATGAGGGTTTATTGCACTTTCAATGGCTTAATCAAAAAAGTAATGTGGTAGAAGTTGATCAAATTGTATTTCCAGATGAAGTTGTATTTGAAAAGGTCCAAGAAACCCCCGAGAGAGCGTACATTTTTGAAATTCAAGGAGGATGTTCGCAAATTCTTTTTCTGGATGCAGGTTCCCGATGACCGTCAGATCAAGGTTGATTTGGACCGTTGACTCCATTTCGGAGTTTCACGACTCGCGACTTGGAAAGTAAGAAACAAAACAGTTGAAATCACGATTTAATCCCAGCCGTCAATTCACGATGTGCTTTGGACCGTTGATCTGAGCTCCATCTCGGAGCTTCGCCTATCGCGACATGGAGAGGCAAGAAACATAACCACTGAACTCACGAGATGCAAAATCGTGATTCAATCATAGCCATCAGATCAAGGTGTGATCTGAACCATTGATCTGGCTCCATCTCAGAGCTTCGCCTATCGCGATTTGGAGAGGCAAGAAACATAACCTTCAAACTCGCGAGATGTGAGATCACGATAAGATCTAGACTGTTGGATCTATGGAGATTTCAATCGACGATCAGATGAAGTTTATAAACTCCCGAAGCACCTTTTTGGCACAGCCTATGCTCACCGTCGGTGGTCACACGAAGGGAAGGAGTCAGTTATGATAAGATCCATTTCGGGGTTTAAGGGATTGCAACTTGTAGAGTCGAGATGCCTCATCTCCAGATTCACGAGATGTGAATTTGCGAAAAACACTTTATGCATAAGCGCTTGGTTATGGCCTTGGTCATATTGAAGAAGGAGCTAGCGTAGAAAAGCTTTGTATCGGAGTTTCGGAGCTCGCGATATGAAGTGTCGAGACACTTGGCCACAGGAATGTCAAAATGTCAAAACCCGATTTAAAGGCAAGATTAATAAAATTCATCCAATGGTGCAGATAAACTGGAATATGATCAGAGGGTTACTATTCTCTCTCACAGTTAACTCCTCAATTATGAATCTATTAGAAAAACGGACTCATGATTGTCGATCGGTTGGCGTTTCAGTTGCTTGGACGATTGGTTTCTCTTTTGTCTTAGAAGATTCGAAGTGAAACTGCTACGAGTGTGGTGCATAAAAGAAGAAGAGATAGATTGTGCGCGAGTGGTCATTCTGGACGAAATTTGAATGATAATGTCAGAAAGGGAAAATCATAGAATGCACAGTGTGAGACTAAGAATATGAGCAGTGTGAGATAAAACTCATAGAAGAATAACAGAACAAGTTAAAGCATAGCAGAATAACAGAACAAGTTAATGCAGAGCAGAATGACAGAACAAGTTGAAGTAGAGCAGATTTGCAGAACAGACAAAGGAAGAGAAGAATTGCAGAATAGTTAGAAGAAGACCAAATTTACAGAACAAAGAAAGATTGGCAAGAATCGATTTATCTGTGTAGTTGTATGTTTATTTATTCATCAATATTCCAGGGTAGTTGGGAGGTTCTAGGGAGGACTGTTGTCCTCAGAGGTTCAAGTGGGAGCTTGAACACAGGGAATTGTAACTTCCATCTGGTTGTAGCGAGAGAAACCAGGGTGGCAGGGTGGTGGAAGGGAGAACAAGTGTTCTCTGTTATACAGGTTGGAGACTGAGTAATTGGAAGTTGGTGCTTCCATCCAGTTGGTGTTGGAACATTAGGGGAGTTGGTGCTTTCTTCTAGTGGGTGCTAGAGAAACAAGAGATTCAATGCTCTCAAACAAGTTGCAGCTTGTAAAACGGAGGTAGCAGCCTTACATTGAGTTGGTGCTCAATTATAGATGATGTACAGAACTTAAAAGACTGCCTATTATTTCAAAGAAGAAGAGGTTTTCTCCTTTTATGGGTTTCCTTGTGAAAATCCGTCTCTGTGTATACCTTATGTGTGACTAATGCTCTTTACTTTTACTGTCCATATGTTGTATAATGTTGATGATCACTTGAAGAAAGATTAAGAATGTTTTAATAGACTTAAAATTGTTTTAAGCACAATAACAACCCGATTCACCCCCTCCTAACTCTCGATTGTCTTGAAAGTAATTTCAGCAGGGCTTAAAAATTATGTTGTAATTTTGTAACCCTTTGATAAGAATTAAGTTGTAGTTTCGTAACCCTCTGACTATAAGTTAGGTGATAATATTTGTACCAATGAGACTTCTGTCTTGTTTATTAATATTTCGTAGAAAATTTTAACTCAAGTCGACAGAGTAGAAGTTCTTACCTGAGACATTCTCTATATTTTTTAATTCAAGCAAATTACTATTCTATCACCTGTTTCAAGAGAAATTAAATGCGAGTACCGATTCTGCCATAGATTATATTTCAATCATCAGCTTGTATCCTGCGATAAGACAAAATGATAGCAGTCAGGAAATCTTGTATATTAGAAACCTACTTGCAGCATATTTTGATATTTTGATTTTTACGAAATTGACTAACTTGTTTTTATTTACAGTAAAAAATAAAAACTTACTGAAAGAAAGGTAATTCTAAACAAAAATTGAAAACCAAACCGGTATGTACAATGAGATTTTGGAACTATGTTACTGCATGAAATGTTTGAGGTAACGCCCATTGATAGGAGCATTAAGAATCTTTCCGTCAAGATTTTCTAACAAAAACGCATTATTTCGTTCAGAAGCTGAAACTTTGTATGGTCCACTTCAGATCTTCTCAAACTTACCGTGCTTCTCGGCATCTTCTTTCCTGGCTTCCCATTTTAGAACCAAATCACCAGGTAGAAATTCCCTATCTTTAGCTTTTTGGTCAAACAAGGCTTTCATGTTATCCTAATACTTCTGTAGTTTCTCATCTACTTCAGCCCTATTTTGTTTAACCTTAATCATTTGATTTATTCTTCTGGTGATGTCATTTGGCTCTTCTTTAGAGTCTTGCCAGAGTTTCATTATAGGTAGCGCAAGGTTTATGGGTAAAACAACATCGGTACCATACACCATCTGGAATGGAGACATTCTGATGGACCTTTTATTGCCTATCTTTTTTACCCATAAAGCATATTTCAAGTGTGCATGCCATGCTTTTTTATTTTCGGTTAACACTTTTTTAATTATGGTTATCAAGATCTTGTTTGATGATTTGGCTAATTTGATGCCCTGTGGATAGTAAGGTGTAGAATGTCCTATCACAATGATGTACTTTTGACAAAAACTTATCATGGCCATGGATTTGAATGCTTGCGCATTATATGTAACTATTTTCCGAGGACAGCCAAATCTTGATAGAATGTTCTCCTCCAAAAAAATTGATTACTACTGCATCTGTTGCATTTCGTGTGGGGATGGCTTCTACCCATTTGGTAAAATAATCAATGGCCATCAAAATCCACTTATTTTGAGCGCTAGAATGCGGGTTTATTTCTCTAATGAAATCAAGGCCCCATTGTTGAAACGAAGCTTCAACTTTAACTCGAACCAGAGGCAGTGCATGAATCTTTTGTTTGCCTGCGAACAATTGACATGGATTACAAGCTCTGACTTTAGCGTTCATGTCATTGAATATTTTAAGCCAATAATATCCGGCTCTTAGAATTTTGTAAGTTGTTACTCTCCATGCGTGATGTCCTCCACACACGCCTTCATGGAATTCATTTATAACTTTTTATGTTTCAGATTCTACTAAACAGCTCAGTAAGAAACCCAGAGGATCTTTCCAGTATAATTGACCATCTACAATGCAATATTTTACTGCATGTAACTTCAGAGTTCTATCTTTGTATGGAGTTAGGTTGTTGGGGCATTGAAGAGTTAAAAGATAGGAAACAATGTCGCTATACCAAGCTGAAGAAGAGAATTTTTCTAGATTTTGGTTGCAGGTACAACAACATCAAACTCATTTACATCCAGAAATCTTTCCTGTTCTTGCATATGATTTATTCTGAGTGCTTTAAAATTTGATTCAACCAGTAGTTTAGCTAAACCCTGGCCTTTAATAAGTTTGGTTGGTTTTACTTCTAGATCAAACTCCTGGATTTTAGCAAGCCATTGACATCTCCTTCCATCACTATTAGGTTGAACAAATAAATCTTTAACATAACTAGTGGGTACATATGATATGATTTTAGAGTTTAACACATATGTTCTAAAATATTTGAGGGCTTTCACCATTGCATAAGCTTGATTTTCCAATACGTCGTATTTGAGTTCAACATCTCTGAGACTTTTGCTGAAAAATGCGATCGATTTCTCAAAACCTTCATCATTTTTTTGTAACAGTACAGCTGCGATAGTGTGCTTAGAGGCGAAAGAAAAAA
This sequence comes from Picea sitchensis, assembly GCA_010110895.2. Taxonomy (NCBI): domain Eukaryota; kingdom Viridiplantae; phylum Streptophyta; class Pinopsida; order Pinales; family Pinaceae; genus Picea; species Picea sitchensis. The sequence continues at coordinate 105,417 of SNQJ01S0064192.1, forward strand.
TCAGGAACTCCTTCATATAATTTGGGCTTGCCAGTACTAGTGCTTCACCTATAACCTTTTTGATACGTTGGAATGACGCTTTGGCTTCAATAGTCCACTTTACCTATTTGTCCTTCTTAAGCATATCTGTAATCAATTTTACAATTTCAGCAAAGTTTGGGATAAATCTTCTTAAGAAATTATTTTTTCCTAAAAATGATTGAATTTCTTTTATATTTCTAGGAATATTGATAGTATCTATAGCTTCAATCCTTTTCGGGTCGATTTTAATTCCATCTCGAGATACTATATGGCCCAAAATTTTACCTTCCTGCATTGCAAAATGAGAATTCTTAGGATTTAAAGACAAACCAAATTTTCGGCATTTTTCGAACGTTTGTTTGAGGTGTGGCAGGTGCTCTACATCGGACTTAGAAAACATAGTTAGATCATCAAGGTAAATAACAATGAACTTATCTCTTTCACCGATGAAAGAAATGTCCATAGCTCATTGGAAAGTGGCTCCTGCATTCGTTAAACCAAAAGGCATTTTATCATACATAAAGGTGCCCCATGGGGTAGTGAGTGCGGTTTTCTCTTTATCATCCTCATCGACTGTGATTTGATTGTAGCCCGAAAATACATCAATCATAGACATTCTATTAGCTCCTACTACCTTTTCCAGTACGTGATCCATTTTAGGTAAGGGATAGTTATCTTTAAGTGAGGATTTATTTAAATTTCTGAAGTCAACACACAATCGGATTTCACCGTTTTTCTTCCTGATGGGGACTAAATTAGCTACCCATTTGGAGTATCTGAGTGGGACAATAATCTTAGCATCTAGAAGTTTATTTACCTCTTTTTCTATTACAGGCAGTAATATAGGATTTATTTGTCTAAGCTTCTGTCTGAAAGGTTTGACACCCAACTTCAAAGGGATTTTGAGTTCAATTATGGTGGTATTGTAAGTTATTAATTCATCATAGGACCAAGAAAAAACATCTTTATACTATTTGAGAAACTCATCATGTTTATTTTTTATTTTGGGAGGAAGATATTTAGATAATTTTACCAACCTAGGAGTTTCCTTGGTTCCTATATCACAATCTTCCACTTCTTCTGGATGAGGCTGTAAAGTAGACTTCAAGGGAATGTCATCGTGATTAAATAATCTTTCCAAGGGAATCAAACCTTTGGGGATCTAATTATTTTTCAGTACCAACATACAGTGATTAGTAATCTTATCTTGAAACTCTTGAAGATCTTCTCCTTCCTGCATAATCCAAACAGGGTCATTCTGATTTTCTTGGTCAATATGTGTTTCAACGAAGTCGTCCACCACCTCTAGGAATTGTCTAATTTGTTCCTCGTCTTCAAAAACCCACCAGTGTTGTATATTGTTTGGTATTGAACGTCTGTATCTCATTTGTATATGGTATTTTAGTTTAAAAGCAGTAGGAGGTGCAAACATTGAAGTTGCTTTGGCTAACGAATCTGCCTGTTGATTTTCTGCTCTGGAAATGTAGTGAATATTAACCGATGAGAAAAAGTTTACAATCAGGTCCCGGGTGCAATTTCTGTAAGACCTTGATCTAGGGTGTTTAGTCTGGTACTGACGATTTATCTATTTTATAATCAATTCGACATCACCAAAGACTTCCAAGTTTTTTATTTTCATCTTCCCAGCAACTTCTAATCCTAGAACTAGGGCTTCATATTTGCATACATTATTTGTGTAATCAATGTCCCATTGCAACCTGTAAGAGAAAGGGATAACAAACTCGTCATCCGGTGCCACAAAAAACACTCCAGCTCTTGTTCCTTCAAAGGATGAAGCACCATCGAAAAACATTTTCCAAACTCCAGTACTATATACATCCTTTTTTGGTTTTTTTTCTTTTTTCTTTTTCTGTACAATCTTTTTCTATACATTCTTCTAAATCATCATCTATTGATAAAATACAGTTCCCTAAATCTTGATCTGCGATATAAACAGGGTATTTATTTGGATTCAACAGATCACTTACCATAAATGCTAGCCCTGTTTCTATGTACAAGCGGGTGAACTGTCCGTTGAAGACTAGGATTGTAGTGTATGTCATATCTAGTTGGATGGATCCTCCAAGTTTAGCGCCCCAAGACCTGGACAACAACATGCCATACTTTGGAGGTATATCAGTAACAACCACATCCATCAGAACACTTTTTTCAGGAATCTGCACAAGATTAACAACTAAATCTTTAATCATACCCATACATTTGACTTTTCTTGAATCAAAAGCATATAAATCTCCGTACGGTCGAGTAATTTCGAGACCTAGTCGATCCATAATACCTTTGGGCATCACATTATGTGAAGCTCCAGAATCCAACATGAAATTATGGAGTAAACTATCATGTACATTTAACGTAATATAAAAGGGAGCGACGGTATCTCTGGCACCTTCAAAGTGTGGACCAAAGATTATATTTGGTTTATCATCTTCCAAATTTATAACGTCATCCTGACTTTCAATATCTGAAAAATTAATCATCTTGTCAATTTGTTTCCTGTATGTGGGATTTTTTGCTAGTTCGACCAGAGGTATAGGGATCTTGATTTTATTAATCTCATTCTCTAGGTTGAAACTTCCTACTATCTTCTCAACCTCTCTAGATTGGATTTCTATTTCCCTTTTTTTTTATTTGCTAATTTGTGTTGCTTTTGTTTCAGCTGTTGTTGTTTGTACTATGGGAATTTCCGTTGTTCATGTATGAACAACCAATTTTTCTGCTACCTTTTTCGTGGTAGGATGTATGTCTGCTGCTTTGGATTTGTTAGCAACTTTGGTTTTAACAATCTACCTTTCAGCAGCCTTTGGAGCTGCCTCGTCTGTTTCCCCTCTCGGCAAGATTTTCTTCGGTGGGGCAGTTGTGACATTTCTGTTTCTAGGCCTTAGATTGTATTTCTGTTGGAGCTCGTCCATTGTGTTATCAGTGATTCCTTGATAAGTAGAATTGTTTTTAATATTCATACTCTCATCGTTATTAGACCAACCTTCTACGTTTAGAGATCTTTCATAATCTTGTCTCGTCCAATAAAGGTCTTGACAATCATCACCAAGATTATTAATATCTTCCTCAAACTCCTCAAAACTTTGCATATCTTCTCCTCCTATAAAATTTTCATTTTTAAAGGGGTCTTGAATTTTTTGTTCTTCATTCTTAACTTGTCTTTGTTGTGTTTGAGGGTTAGGGTTTCTTTTGAAATCCTTTCTAGGGAACTGATCATTCTTTGATTGGTCCAATTCCATTTTGGAGATTGTATTTGACAGATCTTTGATTATTTTAGCCATGTCATCCATCTTATCTTCCAAGGACCTTTCAGCTCCGGAGGGTCCTGCTTGTTCCCTAAAATGCTTGGTTTCCTTATTTCCCGTCTCAAATTTGTTTTTTAACTTTCTTGATGCCATCATATTTGACTCAATTTCTACAACATCATCCTGCATTTTAGTGAGGTCTATTGATCTCCTTTCCCTCAATAATAGAGAAAAATCAGGATCAAAAGCTCCAACAAAAGTTACTTTCGTTGTAGGTTGGGAAGGTTTAACCTCAGCCGGAATCTTATTATACAATTTATTAAATCTTTGAGTAAAGTCAAGAACTATTTCAGAATTTTTCTTTCTTAAAGTTCTGAACTCGTTCAGATAGTAAAGGTGATCTTTTCTTTCTCCCCATTGTCTGAGAAATGTGCTTTCTAATTCATCATATGATCCTATGGAAGCTATCGGTAGTCCTCGGAACCAGGTTCTCACATGTCCTTCGAAATTTTGAACTAGGAGTCTTGAATAAACATCCTCGTGTTCAAGGCCAAGGATATCACTGAATTGGTCGAAAAAATTAATGTGTTTGGTTGCGGTTAAATCCCCTTCTCCTATGAATTTCGGAAGATTTTTCATATAATTTTCAGGTAGATCATGAAGAGGAACTGGGAGGACCAAAGGAGCATACCTAGCAGCTACTTTGGAAAATATTCTAGGGAGTGGGGGTGGTACTTGACCGCCTACTCCTCCTCCTCCAGCACCTCCTACGGCACCACCTCCAACCCCACCTCCTCCGCCTGCAACCATTAATAATTTAGAGGGCGAAACTTGGAGATTATAAAGGAGACTTTTAAAGGTGTGTGGTAACCTTTCAGTTGTGTCTGGATAGGGCGGGATGGTTTCAGGAAACTGATTTTCAAGGGACAGGAAACTTGAAAAAGAGGGACTTGGAAAACGGGGACTGGTTTCTTCAGACTCACAGGGTGTGTATATAGAAGAACCAACAGGAGTCAAGTCAAGGTATACAGTATGTTCTTCTAAGTTCTGAGAGATTGAGAAATGAACTTGGGGAAGTGAGATAGATCTTTTACCTCTAGTGGTAAAGGAGACGGTTGGAACAGTTTCGGTTTTAAACTCGGGTAACACCAACTCAGGTTATAGGGTTTCGATTCTATCAATGGATGTTTCTCTGAAAAGGTGTTGGGTATTCGACTGCTCAAGTAGATCTTTAGTATTTGACTGTGTGGATTTGGGTTGATAAATCTTACTTGTTGATGAAGCAGTCTATTTAAGGTATCTTCTTGGGTTCAACAGTCTTTCAGGATAGAAAACAGGTGAGGTTTGCTTATCCTCTGGATTTTTTCTGGTATTTTTTCGATTAAATGCCAGCTTGTCAATAGTGGATTCGCCGAGTGAAAGATTTAAAGTAGCCTTATAATGTATTCAAACTTTGTTCACTGTCAAAGAAAGAAACTTACCAATGCCGTTCTCCCAGGGAAAAATAACTTTGATTCTCCGTTCCCTGGCAACAACGCCAAAAAGATGTTGTTCCTAAGTTTATACTTAAGGCTTCAAAGTATAATGTCAATGCATCCGAAATTAAAAGATAGTTTTTGAAATGGAAAGAAGATGAAACAATTTAGGAAAAGAAGTTATGGTTGGTTCCTAAACTCTCTTTGTCTTACTTACCACCGTTCGCGGATACTTATATCTCGTTCAATCGCTGCCCATGAGCATTCAATCTAAACCCTGGTGTTAGCAGTTTCTAAGATGGTATTAAATAAAGTTAGAGTGATGCTGGTTTGATCATTAAGATCGGGCTCAATATTAGGTTGCCTAGCAACAGGCATAGTGGTTCCTAACCACTATTGCATGTACTAGTGTCATTGTTGTCTTGTCTCGCAAGCAGGTGCCTCTTCTGTGGTTTTTCTTCTTTTGACTATCTTCTGGGCATTAATCTATGAAGGGGAAACAATCCTAAATCCTTTTAGCCTTTTCCTTTCAAAACCCCAGATTGCCAGGGACATCTCCCTTGGGATTAGCCACCCTAAATAGAAAGAGACCCCCATCGAGGTGACAGTGGGTGGGGAAGCTCCTGTTATGCCAGTTTGACCCTTTCCCTTCAGCTACTTGACCTAAACTACAAACTGAGCAATAACATTTTGGCGTCGTTGCCGAGGAACACTGAGTCAATCTTCCTCAACGACAAACCTTTTGGTAAGCCTTGCCTCAAAGACCTTTTCATACAAGCTTACCTGACGACTCCACTAAGACCTTTTCCCCCTATTCTTTGGTAGTTTCAGGAAAACTATCTGGTGACTCCACAAACCAAAAGGAGGTTCAATAACCCTCCCCCAGCTTTTAGAAGGAAGCCTCCTGCTAATTCACCTATTGTCAAGTCACTTTTTGGAAAGAGACTTCCTTTAA
>SNQJ01S0064192.1:122418-134622 GCA_010110895.2 Picea sitchensis
CACTGTGTATATTCCAAGCAGGTTGGTAATCACTTCATTTATGTAGTGTTGTATGTTGATGACATGTTGTTGGTAGGAAATAACATGGATGTTATCAAGGAGGTGAAATCGCAACTATTCTCCAAATTTGACATCTAGGATCTCGGTGTTGCTAACTTCATTCTGGGAATGGAAATTAAAAGAGATCGTGCAAATAGAAAACTTTGGTTGAATTAGAGAAAATATGTTGAGACAATATTGCAGAGGTTTAATATGCATGGAAGTAAACCGACAAGGTCCCTATTCCTATAGGGGTAAATCTATGTGCAGATCACTGTCCCAAGACACAGGAAGAAGAAGAGGACATGTCCCATGTTCCTTATGCCAATGCAGTTGGCAGTTTGATGTATGCAATGGTCTGTACTAGACTGGATATTGCACATGCAGTGGGAGTTTTGAGCAGGTATATGTCAAAACCAAGGAAGGAGCATTGGACAACATTAAAGAGGGTCTTCTGGTATTTGTGTGGCACTACCAATTATTGATTGTGCTACCAAGGAAGACCAGGATTTGATAGAGTGGTGCACATACATGGCTTTGTTGATGCAGATTGGGCTGGAGATCTGGATCGCAGAAGATATACAAGTGGGTATGTGTTTAACCTATTTGGAGGAGCAATCAGTTGGATGAGCAAAAGATAGGCTGTAGTGGCACTCTCAACTACAGAAGTTGAATACATGGCAGCCACTCATGCAAGAAAGGAAGCAGTATGGTTACAGAGATTGTGTTCAGGTATTGGGTTGGTACAACAAGCAGTGAGATTAGATTGTGACAGTCAGAGTGCAATCTTCCTGGCAAAGGACCCATCTTATCATTCAAAGACAAAGCATATTGATGTTCAGTATCACTTTGTGAGAGACATGGTTGAGCAAAAGAAGGTGTTGTTGGAAAAGGTTGACACTTTGAAGAATGTTGCAGATTCATTGACAAAGCATGTAAGTACAGAAAAGTTCTCTTGGTGTAGAGTAACAATGGGCATTGCTGCCCTGGATTGTTGACTATACAATACTCGGACCCTTGGATGCAAAGAAAACAAAAAGTGGGAGAATGTTAGGTATGTGTTATATTCTTTGCATGTGTGTGTGTGGGTGCGTCAGATTCAACAACTATGTCTAACGATCCCTCGTAGTAGTGCTCTATTCGTGCCGTGTGTGTTGGGCGCTTTACTAGGGGGGTCCCAGGGGGGGGCAGGTATGCCCCCCCCTGGTTACGCACAGTGCCCTGAAATTTTTTTGGGGCGTTTTTTGCTATCTTTAGCGGATTTTGCTATTTTTAGCAGTTTACTAAATTAATCCTAGATTAAGGGATTATGGTTTTGGTATCTACGAAATACCTAAAAACATTGTATATATTGTATGATGAATGGTGAAATTCGATATAATGAATATAAGAAAGGTTTTCCTGGTTGAGGGTTTCCGGTATAAATCTCTGTGTACTATGTGAATGAGCCATTGATTAAATTCTGTTTTGCTTAAGAATCTATATGCATTGCTTTACTTCACAGGTTTAAAACTTATAGAGTCTACATATCATCATGGCTACATACATGAACTATGGTTCTAGCGATGAGATTGAGTATATACCGTTAGAATTGGCTCTAAACTTTGGTGGGTGCGAACACTAGTCCTTAATCAAGTCGGAAAGGCTCTTTATGTATTGCTCACACTCTTTCTTATTAAAATCTACTAGAAAACTGGCATTGTAAAAAAAGTTTGATGTCGCAGGTAGTTTATACATCACCTGTATGTGTTCCGGCCGAAAAGACCCAACGACTACTTTTTGAAGGTTGAATATAGTCCTAGTTGGGATATCCACATGATCCAGTGCCCATTTGATCATGTCATAGTAGGGTAAGAGACTCATCATTGTTGCTACTTTATGCAGCTCTGCTTGAGCGATGATCTTATATTTGGTAGACAAGTTATCCTTTTCGTTGTTGCTGGAATCATCAGGGCAATTTATCACTTCGTATTGTATAGTGTTGAATACGTGTGTCCAGGTCTTAACTGTGTTTATACTTATGGGTGAAGTATCAGAAATAAAATTTGTTTCTGGCCAGAACTTTCGCCAGTTGCCTTTGGCACTTTCTGTGGAGCCATGATATCAAATTTCAGAGTTATATCGCCTGTTACAAAGAATGAAGGTGTAGAAAACTAGTTATTTCACTAAACTAGCTCTATGAAAATAAGAATGTAATTCGAAACTAAAAATCCTTTTTACCTTTAAGTGCACAAACCATGCGTATACCTTCACTGACAACGCGTTTAATTTATTTAATAGAAATATTTGGGTGTTAAAATCGTATCTTATTTGAAATCATTTCCCTAAATCATATATTAATGTCATTAATGGTTGATATCTCGAGAGAAGCATAGAATTTGAATGTATCCGAGTTGTTATTAAGTGATAGATTAATTAGATTGTAATCCTGGCTTAGAACATTATTTAATCATACTTATCACTTAATCAATTTTTGGCATTTCGGATCTCGGGGATCTTTTGAACAGTTTAAAACAAGACTTATGAAATGCGAAATCACGATGGGATTAATTAGACAATAATCATTTGTTTTTATCTGTTAATTAATCATGATTAGAAATTAAACCTTAACCTTTCATGGATTTAAGTATCGAGACTTCGATAGTACTCGATGTAAGAAATCCCGAATCGCGAAATCGCAATGGGATTTATTAACTGCTAAGCATATTTTAATTCATAACTAGACGTGATTAGACCGTAAGTTTTCGGGGTTTCGGGTATCATGACCTCGATGTTTGTTGCATGCGAGAACACCCGAATCACGAAGTCACGATGGGATTTACTTATCATTAATCTTTCTTAATATTTAATTAACCCGGTTTAACATTTACTACTTTCATGAATTCAGGGATTGGGGCTTTGAGGATGCTCAACGTTGAAACCCTGTATTTCGCGAAACCTCAACTACCGACATTTCGAAAGCAAATCTTTATATAATTTGATTCATTGATAAAAAGGAGGCTCCATAATCTTTTAAGAATTTTAGACTGTTGGATTAATCAGAAGACTTCATTTGACGGTGGTGTCCAGCGCGTTCTTGTTCTTGTTTAAACAAAAATGAAACTTCTTTTATCCTAAAGTTTAGAAAAATATATATGTTTCAACAACGGGAACACTTGCCTAAGGTGACAGTGGGTAGGTGCTCCCTAAGTTGTCTCCATCTTGGTGGTTGGGTTGGGCTTTGCCCAACCTACAACTTGTGCAATAACAGGACCTAGCATATGCTTTGGATAGATCAACTTTCATCAACACTCCTAGATTGTTGTTTTGCTTCATTGAATGAATACCTTCTTCAATAGCTCCTATTACATCATGAATTAGTCTTCCTTCCAAAAAATCGAACTATTCCTTTGAAATTCCCTCTGAAAATATATTTTTAATTCCGTGAGCCATAATGTTTTCCTATATTTTGTGTATGCAATTACACAACAATATTGGTCATAACTCCTCAAAACTATTCAAATTGTCCTTCTTGGGGATTAGAGATAGGACAATAACATTATGCAATAATGTCTAAAGTAGCATCCAAACATTTGGTCATAAGTGGTGATGGTAATAGGCATGCTCATGTGGATGTTAATTGGGACATTTATTTTGTCCTTAAAAAAAAATCTAATTAAGACATTGATAGGGTTCTTTGAAAAGACACTTATGTTGATGTTTAGAGGGACACAAGGAAATTCAAATTTGGACACCACAATATAAGTTATTGTGGTTGTAGTAGTTACTGCAAACATGTCCACAATTGTAGCCAATAGTCATAAAAGAGACCGTTTTGATGAGCCATCACGGGATAAATTTGATTTGGACACTTCCTTGGTGGTATCTACTCCAAAATATGATGTAGTATTTTCAATCAAAATCACTTATAACACTTGTCCCCAACTACTTTTTTGTGCCTTTGAAGGAATTTAACTTGGTGTGAATCAATCTAAACTATCTAACATTTCTCGAAATTGTGAAGGGTCGTGAAAGGTATATCAACCTAATATATACTATTAACTTCTCTTTCCTTCTACCACAATGTTGTGATAGGCAGATACCTTTCCTTCAAAATCACTGAAGACACTTGTCAATTGGACCTAACATATGCTTTTCACAGATTAAGTTTCATCACCATTGTTGGATTGCTATTTTTTCTTCATTGAATGAATACCTCTTCGAGCAAGTCCTATTGCATCATGATTTCATCTTCCTTCCAAAAAACTAGATTGCTCCTTTGAAATTCCTTTCAAAAAGATATTTTTAATTCTAACATATAGAATTTTAGCCAATATTTTGTATATGCAATTACATAACGATATTGGTTGAAACTCCTCAAAACTATTCATATTGTCCTTCTTGGGATTTAAAGCCAGGAAATTAACATTATGCCACAATAGTGTCTAAAGTAACATCATAGTATTTGTTCATACACGTTAATGTGGATGTAAGATTGTCTAGTTTATGGATGTTAGGACATTTATCTAGTCATTAAAACAAATGATATTAATAAGGACGTTAATATGGTCGTTCGAAAAGACACTTATGTCGATGTTAGATTTCCTAGCTTGTGGATGTTAATTGAGACATTTATCTAGTCATTTGAACAAGCGATGTTAATAAGGACATTAATAGGGTTGTTCAAAAAGACACTTATGTCAATGTTTAGATAGACACATGCACATTCAAGTTTGGTCACTAATACATGTTATTGTGGTTGTAGTAGTCATCACACAAATGTCAACAACTATGATCAATAGTCACAAAAGAGACCATTTTGATGAGCCATTGCAAAATACATTTTTTTTTGGACATTTCTTTTGTTGTATCTACTCCAAAATGATGTAGTATTTTCAATCAAAATCACTCAAAACACTTGGCCCCGACTTCTTATTTGTACCTTTGAAGAAATTTTACCTGGGTGGAAATCAACTAAACTATCTAACATCTCTCCTCACTATAAATGAAGCCCTAAGTGTATATCTCTCTAATATAAATATAAACTGTTATCATCTCTTTCCTTCTACCATTTTGTTGAATTAAATAATAGTTTTCCATCAAAATAAACAAACACACTTAATGTAAAAGTATATATTTATGCTTTTACAAAAATTAAATTGGAGAGCTCTCCCCACGAAGATATTTCTTCATGATATAAATTATGGACATCTATCCCTAATATAATGGACATCTATCCCTAATATAATGGACATCCCTTTCTAATTTAAACTATGACATTTCTCTCTAATGTGAAGGGGTATATTATTTAAATTGCATTTCTGAATGCATAAAACCCTTGGAGCACTCAATCATACAGATTTAACTACTCAAATCTACACTAACAATTTTTCACCAAATTGTGGGTAAAATTAAACTGATAATATAAACCCCCAATAAAGTCAAAACGTATAACTTTTAGACTAGTACATTTTTTAAGGTATTATTTACACCTTAAAACGTAGACCAACATGCAAAGGTCCCATTGTGTTAACTGTTTGACTACAACCAATGTTCAAAGGTCCCATTGTGTTCACCGTTTGACTACAACTGAATTGACTGCATTTTAGTTTTTTAGTTAGTGGACTTCGGACTTCGTTACAGGATGGGTTTTCTAAAGATCGACTCCAAACTTTTGAAATGTAGCTGGGCCATTGGAGCTATCTGTTTAGTTACTAAGTTGGCGGTCATATGTCATTTAAAAAATGATATATAGCCCGGGTTCATGGAATAATAGAGCAAAATCAGGATCAAAATCTCCAACAAAAGTTACTTTCGCTACAGGTTGGGAAGGTTTAACCTCAGCCATAATCTTATTATACAATTTATTAAATCTTTGAGTAAAGTCAAGAACTATTTCAGAATTTTTCTTTCTTAAAGCTGCGAACTCGGTCAGATAGTAAAGGTGATCTTTTCTTTCTCCCCATTGTCTAAGAAACGCGCTTTCTAATTCAACATATGATCCTATGGAAGCTGTCGGTAGTCCTCGGAACCAAGTTCTCACCTGTCCTTCAAAAGTTTGAACTAGGAGTCTTGAATAAACATCCTCATGTTCAAGGCCAAGGATATCACTGAATTGATCGAAAAAATTAATGTGTTCGGTTGTGGTTAAATCCCCTTCTCCTGTGAATTTCGGAAGATTTTTCATATAATTTTTAGGTAGATCATGGAGAGGAACTGGGAGGACCAAAGGAGCATACCTAGCAGCTACTTTTCAAAATATTCTAGGGAGTGGGGGTGGTACTTGACCACCTGCTCCTCCTCCTCTAGCACCTCCTACGACACCACCTCAAGCCCCACCTCCTCCGGCTGCAGCCATTAATAATTTAGAGGGCGAAACTTGGAGATTATAAAGGAGACTTTTAAAGGTGTGTGGTAACCTTTCGGTTGTGTCTGGATAGGGCAGGATGGTTTCAGGAAATTGATTGTCAAGGGACAGGAAACTTGAAAAAGAGGGACTTGGAAAATGGGGACTGGTTTCTTCAGACTCACAGGGTGTGTATACAGGAGAACCAACAAGAGTCGAGTCAAGGTATGCAGTATGATCTTCTGAGTTCTGAGAAATTGGGAAGTGAGATAGATCTTTTACCTCTAGTGGTAAAGGAGACGGTTGGAACAGTTTTAGTTTTAAACTCGGGTAACACCAACTCAGGTTCTAGGGTTTTGATTCTATCAATGGATGTTTCTCTGAAAAGGTGTTGGGTATTCGACTGCTCAAGTAGATATTTAGTATTTGACTGTGTGGATTTGGGTTGATAAATCTTACTTGTTGATGAAGCATTCTATTTAAGGTATCTTCTTGGGTTCAACAGTCTTTCAGGATCGGAAACAGGTGAGGTCTGCTTATCCTCTATATTTTTTCTGGTATTTTTTCGATTAAATGCCAACTTATCAATCGTGGAGTCACCAAGTGAAAGATTTAAAGTAGCCTTATAATGTATTCAAACTTTGTTCATTGTCAAAGAAAGAAACTTACCAATGTCATTCTCCTAGGGAAAAATAACTTTGATTCTCAGTTCCCCGGCAATAGTGCCAAAAGATGTCGTTCCTAAGTTTATACTTAAGGCTTCAAAGTATAATGTCAATGCATCTGAAATTAAAAGATAGTTTTTGATATGGAAAGAAGATTAAACAATTTAGGAAAAGAAGTTATGGTTGGTTCCTAAACTCTCTTTGTCTTGCTTCCCACTGTTCACGGATACTTATATCTCGTTCAATCGCTACCCATGAGCATTCAATCTAAACCCTGGTGTTAGCAGTTTCTAAGATGGTTTTAAATAAAGTTAGAGCGATGCTGGTTTGATCATTAAGACTGGGCTCAATATTAGGTTTCCTAGCAACAGGCATAGTCATGGGAAAAGGAATGATTAAAGAATCTGTTGTTTTTTTGTATATTTGCTTTTTCCTATTTCGATTAAAATGAGAAAAATTCCTAAAATTGAATTAAAATATAACAGCTCAAAGGCCGTTTTTCGTATATGAGTTAAATTTTCAAATAATGAATGTAACGAGAGAAGAACATAAAGTTGTTCAACAAAGCAAGGCATCAATCAAGGAAGAATTTTACTCTGTCACAGAAGAGGAAAAAGGATGAGTGTAACCCTTAATGAAGCATAAAATGTAGCAATCTAACTAACTTACAGGTCTTGTACTTGCTGATAGAAAACACAGAGGAAAATCTGTAAATAATCAGATGACTAAGTGAAATATATAACCACAGTAGAAGTTGTACTAAATTGTGATCAGGCGTTCATTAAAGACATATGAATGAAGATGTTGAAATATGAAAGAACGGGAGAACACATAACTCAAAATTGACGAAATATGGAATCTTTAGTCTGCGCTTGTATTAATTCTCGAAAGAAGATATTTCTCGGTTACAATCGGCAAGAAGCAACCTTGTTTTAGTCTTTTGAAAATATATTTATACAAAAAGGTCATCAATCCTAGGCGCTTGGAATTCTCCTTATTCCTAGATAATAATGGTTACAAAAAATAAAACCTGAACCGTTTCATTTGTTTCTTTTCTATCTTTCTCTCATTCCAACAAAACAGGTGTGCATGTTTTTCTTCATTGATTCTTTGAAGTATTTCCTTAACCTTGCTAAAGACATTTGATGCATCTGCTCAGGAATTGTACTAATATTATCGAAGGCTCTGTCACATCTTTTGCCTCAAAAAGATACAACTTTCGTTGTAAACGTGGCAACCTATCCTCTATCTTCTTATCTTCGAAAGTCAGTGACTGTATCTGTAAATTTGGCTTTAACAACCATTTATCTATTTGAGCGAGTTCAATCTGCTTCAGCTGTGAAATTTCCATCTGAGCTTCACTTAAGTTTTCTTTGATGTTTAGTTGGCGTTTTATAACATTGATTTGTCCTAGTATTCCAGAACAATCACCCTTTCCAATACCTAGTGATTTTTTGTTTAGCAAATCAAAAGCCTCTTCCCAATCCTCTTTTATTTCTCTGGCCATTCTTTTACTCTCGGCTATATTTGCCTCCCATGTCTTTAGTATTATATCACCTCTGATTTGTTCTAAAATAGTCAATCTGGGAGTTACAGGTATTTCTTGTCTAGCAGATGATACAATTGCTTTTTGAAAAGTGGCCCGAGCTATTGTAGCCTCTTTTTCTTTGAAAACAACATTATCTAATGATTGATTTACTTACTGAAAATACTTTTCGATGATCTCTACTTTAACCAAAAGATTTTGTTGTGTTGTTTCCAATTTCCCTAGCACTTCCAATGCTTGAGCTTGGAACGCTGCTATATCCATAACCATTTCCTCTATGGAACTTACCTTGTCTTGTAACTGTTTGATTGACTCGTCTTGCTGGGTAATCTGTCTTTCGTTCACTTGCATCTTCTTATGCATCTCATCTAGACTAGATCTGAGCAATTGGATTTCCTATTTGTCAACAACTCTGGCCTGCTCAACCCTTTATTTACCTCATCTCTAATATTATTCTTTTTATTCCTTATTTGGCTTTGCAACTGACTTATCATTTGATTCCTCTACTTCAACCTTGTTGTCAGATTATCAACTGAGAATAAGTTGGTCGTTGCGAAAGCTCCCAAAGAGCATGCTACCTCTGTAGCAAAGTATTCTTCTTCTAGATTTAGTCCATCCACAAGTACTTTGTGCTTTTTTACCATTGCACCCTCTCTTAGGTGCATCTCTTTCTTTACCACGACCTTTCTTTTATTACTGAAAAAGTAATCGGTAGGAGGTATTTCTTCAATAACGATAAGTGTAAGATCTCCTATGAATATTGCTTCTGTGTTAAGGTTTCCTCTGGTGAATTGTAATGGTGTGACTGCCTCAATATGGTTGTCGATTTCTATAGATAATTGTTTGTGAGCTCCATCTGTAGTTGATTTATTAGGTGAATATAGTGATTTATCTTCTCCTTGCTTTTTTAATATCTCTGACTGATCGTCGGCTATCTCTGTCATTGGGATATCCTTTTTCTGAGTCAAGATTTCAGGATTCTCTGGGTTTTCTGAGACTTCTTTTTTGCTAGAGCTTCCAATTTCTGGATTCTAAGTCTCTGTTTGTTGTGTAGCAAGAGATGTTGGGTTTTCCCCCTGTAATATTTTTGGAAGACTAGTTCTTCGGTGCTTTTGGAAGCTATGAAAATCAATCTTTTTCTTAGGTGATAGAGCTTGAACTCAGCTTAGGACTTCTTGGTAAGACCTCACCCCTCGAAATAATTCATCCAATGGGGATTCTTCATGTTCATATTTTTTAAGATTGTAGCTAGCCATATGGTTACCCACAATGCTTCTTAAATTCTATGCTAACCAGTTTTATTTCTTCTAAGGCCACAACTTCCGCCCTGGAGTGGCCGAAATCTAGTAAAGAAAATACACCAATCTGTAAGGGAAATGGTAGCATACCTTTTTCTGCACCGCTTTGAGTTCTTTGCTAATCACGCCAAGTACAGTTTGCCATGCGTCTTCGCGGCATACCAGTCGTTTTGGTAGAAATTGCGGTAAAGCGTATGGGGGAACTGAATAACTGGAAACTTGGATGTAAGAGAAGTGCTCCTCGATATACCATTCTCCTACTTTATTCAGGTTAGCCACAACTGTGTCTGAAATTCTAGGAGGTGGGTGGCCAAACATAACAATGTGCATTGGTACTGCTACCCAATTAAAGATTTCATAAAAGAAGTCCTTTGCCTTGTCCTTTCAGAGTTTTGAATGATACTCATGAATTGGTTCTGCACTATTCGGAGTCTAGCTCCAGCCCATCAGTGGGAAAGGCATCATGAAACAGACGACATCCATAATATAAGCTGACATAAAAAATGAAGTTGGTTGTCCCTTGGCTTTCTTTGCCTGGTACTCTGTAACTTCTTTAGCTAGATTTTCCGACAATATTTTCACCCAATCAAAAGAATAACCTTCCTCCACAGTATGTATAATGGGTACCCACAGTTCAAAGAAATGGGTTGTTTTCTACTTTCCGTAAAGTCTGTTGGGTATGTGTTATATTCTTTGCATGTGTGTGTGTGGGTGCGTCAGATTCGACAACTGCGTCTAACGATCCCTTGTAGTAGTGGTTTGTTTATGTCATGTGCACTGGGCGCTTTTCTAGGGGGGTCCCGGGGGGTGGGTATGCCCCCCTGGTTACGCGCAGGGTTCGGGGCAGCGCCCAATTATTTTTTTGGGGGCAGTTTTTGCTATTTTTAGCGGTTTACTAAATTAATCCCAGATTAAGGGATTAGGATTTTGGTATCTTCGGAATACCTAAAAACATTGTATATATTGTATGGTGAATGGTGAAATTTGATATAATGAATATAAGAAAGGTTTTCCCGGTTGAGGGTTTCCTGTATAAATCTATGTGTACTATGTGAATGAGCCATTGATTAAATTATGTTTTGCTTAAGAATCTATATGCATTGCTTTAATTCACAGGTTTAAAACTTACATGTGGTATCAGAGCTCATTTTTGGCTTCAGAGGGACGCCTTTGTTGCTGAGGGTTTGGCTCGGTTTTGATAGATCAAGTTTATGTTGGGTCTGTGATAAACTTGGGTTTAGTGGGAGCTTTTTCCGTGGTGATTTGAGTGCAGAAAGAGGAATGGCAAGTTCTTCTAGAATTGAGATAGAGAAGTCCAATGGTATAAACTTTGAGCTATGGAAGCTGAAGATGGGGAACCTTCTTGTAGACAAAGAACAATGGATCATTATGGATCCTGGTACATAGCCTACTGGTACGCAGCCTACTAGCACACAAACGACTGGTACACAACCTACTAGTGCACAAACTACTAGTACACCACCTACTGGTATGTCGAAAGAAGATTAGGAGAAATTGGACAGAAGAGCAAGGAGTACTATTCAACTCTGCCTGGCGGATTCAGTGTTGTTGAATGTCTCAAGAGAATCTACAGCCAAGGAACTATGGGATAAGTTGGGGAATTTGTATCAATCAAATTCCCTAGTAAACAAGTTGTTTCTTCGAAAGAAGCTATATCATCTTAGGATGGAAGATGGAGATTATGTGATAGAACATCTAAATGACTTTAATACTCTGGTAAGTCAACTTGTATCTCTTAATATTACGATTGCAGAAGAAGATAAGTGTATTACTTTGTTATGTTATTTGCCAGACTCTTGGGATAATCTGGTTGTAGCAATAGGTAGTACCACTCAACCTACATTGAAGTATGAGGATGTAGTTTCATCCTTGTTATCTGAAGAGATGAGATGGAAAAGAATGGATAGTCATAACACAGACGCTTTATTTATAAGAGGTCGTCCCCAAGATAGGAATCCTGGTAAGCCTTCAGGGTGGAGATCTAAATCTACGGGTAGATCTAAGTCTCCAACAAAATCTTTGAGGAAATGTTGGAAGTGCGGTAAAACATGGCATTATAAGAAAGATTGCAAGTCTAAGAAGGTTGAAAAACCAAATGGATTTGATAGTACCTCTTCCACAGAGGAAAAAACCTCTACTGAAGAAGGAGGTGATGTTTACCTGGCATCTACAAGTACACATGTAGATCATGATGTATGGTTGATCGACTCAGGTGCATCATACCATATGACTCCTCATAGGGAGTGGTTCTTTGAATATGAAAAATATGATGGTGGTGATGTATTCCTAGGAGATGACTCGACAACAAAA
>SNQJ01S0064192.1:134632-146131 GCA_010110895.2 Picea sitchensis
AAGTCTAGCACATGTTATTGTCCTAGCTTTAAGAGCTTTTACCTACTAGATTTTGCCAAGAAGCCGATTTCCTTGAAGCTATTGCTAAGGGCCTTGCCATTGCAACACCCTAGCACTTATTGCTTCATCTTAGCCATCATTTGCTTCATCATTGAGTTAAAGAGGGAGGAGAATTTACTAAGGCCTCGGGTTACCTACACTTTAGTAGTTGAAGCCTTGGCTTACCAACACTTCAACTACTAATCTCTCTTGTCTTTGGCTCTCCTATCATCATCATTTTCCTTCAACATTTGCTACCACCTTATTGACTCCATTTACCCTAAAGGCACTAATCTAAGACTTCTTATTGAGTGATTGACCAAAGCAACCATCAAAACCTACATTTTAAGCTTTCCACTAACTACTTTTAACATTAGAATAGCCTAACCTACTAACATTATTGCTGCTGTTACTAAAGTAAGCTACAACCATACTTTGCAACATTAAAAGCTTCTAAAAGCAATTGAAAAGGTTGATTAATGCTTTGCCTTACTTGCTTTTGATAAATGCTAGTACTATGATGTTAATGATTGATTATTCTTGGTCATTCTGAAGTTGTTTCAAGGCACTTATTGTGAAGTATTGTCTTATAACTATTGTTGCTATAAATTTCTGTTTACTTCATCATTATATCAGCCAATTACTTTTATTGAGAAAGTTTGTGGTTTTATAAAGTGCTAACGACAAGTTGTACTTGCAAAATCTAGAGTTTCTTGTTTCTTTGTTCCGGGCAGATACATCTTGATATTTCATCACTTCATTGGTTATAACCCTGAGACTTTTTGATCAGTGGTGACTTGTGAGAGGGGACCTTTTAATAGTCGTCTTGACTTTGCCTTCTCAAACCCCCAGGTCACCGGGGACGTCTCCCCTGGGCCTTCAACCCTAAATAGAAAGAGGCATCCTATTGAGGTGACAGTGATAGGATAACCTCAAGCTACGCCAATTTGCTTTCCATTACCCTTTCCTTTGATCAAAGTACAAATTGTGCGATAACAAGGCCAAGAGAAGCTCATTCCTTCATTTGTTCACCATGAGAGTTGGGAGAGGAGCAAAGGGATGAGGATGGAGGCTATGGATGAGGGAAGCTTGGGCGCCTCCTTTCATGGAGGGCTCATGGGGGCTTAGACCCTCGTTTATTTGTGGTGTGTGTTACAACTTTGGGGAGGGTGCACTTGAGGAGGAGGGCGCTTACTTAGCAGACACTAGCTATACTTGGACGATCGCAGATTTGTCAGTTTCAGTGGGGAGGTACACACAACAGCTTGTTTTTGTGCAAGGGATTCTTCATTTGAGCTCAACGAATCAAGGGCGCATTGTTTTAGTGAGATTGGCAACAAAGGAAGAGGGCGCACTTAGCTTGGGCGCATATCTCTTCTTGGAACTCCAAAGCATCTCGAGAGGAGTTGCTATTGTATCAGGTTCCATTGTATTTGCATACTTGTTGTATCTCATGCTTTAGACATCACTTATATATACTTTCATTCTAAACTGGTTTTCCTTGGGGGGGTTTTATCTAGGGTCGTGTTGACCAAAAATACATGTGTTCAATTTTCATGTATGCTTAGAGTTTAGATCAGTGATAGAAGTTTGTTAAGATCCTAGAGGAGTGCTATATGTTTTGAGGTTTGCATGTACTAACACTTGGTTACTAAAACTACTTGCAAGGGCACATTAAAAGAGCATATTACCATCAATTTGGGGGCAGAAAAGTACTTGACTGTTTTCTGTCCTAAAACGACAACAAATGACAACCTTGTTGACATAACTTAGAGCCCAACAAGAGGTCATCTGATAGGCCTGTTGGGCACCCTCATAGTTCCTCAAAAATCTACACAACCAACATCCTTCAATCAACTAGTGACCTTCAATTATGCCTTCATTAACAAATACATCAAGGCAATTTTGGGTCACATGAGATTCCACCATTGGTCCCCCTAGAAGGTTGACTTTGTTTACCTCTCTTGTCGGACTGATCATTTGGCTGTGTTATAGCGCAAGTTGTAGGTTGGGCAAAGCCTGACCCAACCATAAGGCAAGTGCTTACAACTTGGGAATCCTACACCCAATGTCACCTCGATGTAGGTCCCGCACTTCAAGGGTGACTAGGTCACTCTAGGGAGGCGATCCCGGTGACCCTAGGGGGATTGAGATGGAGATGGAGGGAAGTGGAAGTGAAGCCCCTAGAGGTCAAGTCTAAGTGGAATGAAAAGTGTGGAATGAAGTCTTGGGAAGGTCCAAGGGTTGCCAAGTATCTTGAGTAACCTTCAAATGATGAAATAACTGCTCGAGACACAAGAAAAGACACTTTGCAATGATGTATGTTAGTTGGATCAGCAAGTTAAGCTTGCTGTCCCTAATTTGCAACAATAAATAACAGTATATATCAGCAAGAATATGGTACTATAAGTTGCTCAATAAATGCTAGAGATCAAGTAGAAAATGCAAGAGAAAAACTAGTAAATGACTAGCTACACTCAAGATGAAAAACCAATAACCTAGCAATAAAAGATAAGGCTGTTGTAAACACTTGTCTGCAGCAAATTATATCAGCCTTATGGCTGTAACATTCAATGTATTACAACAAGAAAATGAGCCACTGAAATCCCCTCAAACTTTGCCAAAAAATGCGTCGGACCAAGGAGAAAATGTGTGCAAACTTTGAGCAAAATCCAATGGTTGATAAGAGAGTTATTCAAGCAAATGAGTTAGGGTTTCTGCAGCCCTAATGGCTGAAGATGTAATTTTGTAACAACAACAAGAAGTAGTGGGAGAGAGGGGACACCCTAGTAGGGGAAGACTCCTCTAAATGAGGCCAACCAACTTCAAGCAAGAAACCTTTCAAAATATCAAAAATTGCATTTCCCAAGGCAATGACTTTATATCTCCAATGCAGAAAAGTATGACTAGTGCCTTTACTATTGGGTTAATGGAGTCAAATAAACAAAGAGCTAGAGAAGCTACTTCCTTGGGGGTGTAAGCCCCTTTACTTCCCAAGGCAAGTTTCTCTAGCTAGGGTTTAAGCTAAGAGGGTGTATGCCCTTATACTTCTCTTAGCAAACCTTTGTATAATCAATGAGATGAAACATAAAATGATGAAGACTATGGTGGGAGTGTATGCCCTTATACTTGTTGAATTTTCACTATGCTAGGCTCAAGCATGAGGTTTATTTCATTTTAGCATTTACTTGAACCATGGACAAATGCAACTACACTATTCACAATTGCTGCAGTAACCAAGATCACAAGAAGAAATACCATGCACAAGAACACAAGAAATATCCTGGGAAAACCCTTTTCAACAAGGTAGACAAATCCAACAATCCTTTGCTATATTCTCAAGAGAAGATCCTCCAACCATGAAACCCTAATGCACACTGTTATCCCCTAGCCTAGGGATAACTAAGGAGATTATGTCTCGAGGCCCACAGGTCCTAGACATGGAGTACCGAGAGCCATATTGACTTGAGCTTGGCCCTGGAGGGCCCATCTTTCTTCTTCAGTGCCTCCACCTTGTTCGAAGTAGCAACATCCATCCCATCGGCCCGGTCCTTCAACAACAGTGGGTCTTGCTCCATGAGGTAATGAGTCCGGGTATCATGGTATGTGTCACTCTGATTCTCAAAACATTTGAATATGTGCATTTAATTCTTTTACTTCTAACGTGTGCTTGGACCTTATGCCTTTCCACTTGTCCACACCTGGGGGAAATGACAGGATGCCCTAGTAAGTTGGTTCCCATAGGGTTTGAGTTGCCACTGGGTGGGTTCATGAAAGGTCATCGTCCGTTCCCACCATACTTACCACTTTTCATCTTGTTTTCCCTCTCATCCATCCCATACATTGGTTCGGGCATTGGGTTTGCCAAGCTAGTAAAGGGTTGTACCTTACCTTGTGGGAAGAGGGGGCTAAATGTCTAGAGGGTAAAAGTAGCTGGCAAAATATAAAATCCAAAAGAACAAAACCTTCAAATGCTTTGCCCAGGGATCCTCGAGAAAGCAATAAAAGGCTTCT
This sequence comes from Picea sitchensis, assembly GCA_010110895.2. Lineage (NCBI taxonomy): Eukaryota > Viridiplantae > Streptophyta > Pinopsida > Pinales > Pinaceae > Picea > Picea sitchensis. Next base: position 138,686 of record SNQJ01S0064192.1, read on the forward strand.
CAGCAAGAAACAGAGGGACCCATAAAATAATAAAATCAAGACCTAGTTGGAGGATAGGGGTCTCATCATGAGCCAACCTATTCGGTCCATGGGCATGTAGCGGTCTGACACTACCATTTAGCTGGTCACCACGCCAGGGTGGTGGGTCTTGGTGGCATAGCCAAGAGAAATGGTGTCTCATCACGAGCCAACCTTCTCATCTCCGTGAAATGCTTGTAGCTAACATTGTCACCACTGGTCACCACGCCAGGGCAGTGTACCCTAACTAGTCTCTTGAAAGAAAAAACAATAAGATAAAAAGATAAAAGACATGAATGGGCTTGGAAACATTTGTATCCATGACAAGGTGCAACTCACCCTCTTCAGAGGCACCCACAGGTAAGCCATACATTCCCTTGTTATCACTGCACCCATTGCTTAGACATCCCTTACCACCTCATCCACTTACATGGCCTTGATTTGTCTTCATTTCGAAACATCCCACGTCCAATGAGAACTAGCCCAATAGGACATCTTAACGTCCCATCCAAACCTGGCTTGTAGAATAGCATAACGTCTTTGAGCACTTGTCGGGGAAAAGGGCTTTTTATGCACATGTTTAAATAACTGATTATTAGATGCGATTGACATTGCTATGATCCATGTGACTTATGAGCCCATGGAGGGCGTACTTGTTGTTGTTGCAGCGCCACACCCAACGGACAAGTACACATGGGGAGATGATTAGTTCAGACCTCCATAGGGCTAAAAGCCCACCAGATGGATGCTGATATCCCAGTTGAGGGCATAGACAGATCAAAGGTTTACACCAGAGAGAGAGGAGGACGTTCCACCAGAGACAGCCTGGCAGGCCTAGACCCGGGGGGGTCTTTCCCTTCTTATTATGATGTAGGCTTTGAAAGGCCCATGGCGTCACCCATGTGACCCTTGACGTCACCCAACGTTTTGGACACTTTGGAGGCAGTTGTGTGCCAAGTGGCCATGTGGTTTGATCCAGATGCCTTAGAAGGCCTAACGTTTTTCTCCTGGAGGCCAATGTTTCCCTAAAAAGTTCCAACGTCACCCTAAAAGGGCATGACGTCACCTTTTCTGCTTGGTTTAGGGTTTTATTATGTCATTTAATGTAAAAACTGGATATTACATGTAAACTGGCCATGTCGGCCTTTTTGACCTAATTCTGGTCATTGTAACTGTATAAATAAGGGATTTTCCCTTGTAATTTTTGATCATCTTTCACTCACACTTGGTGAGGTCTGAAATTTGCGCCCTATTTGGGGTTACATGGCTTTAATTTAGTGCGCACTTGTTGAAGGAGGTTAATTTTGGACTTGTTGACCACATATTCAACTAGGGGGTCAACTCCATGTACCATGAAGATATGCATCATCAGATGCTACCAAGTCAGAGACTTCCTGGTTCTATAAGGCATTTTTGGCCTTCAACACATATTTTTGTAATGGAATTTCCGCTCCCCTGCGTGGGATAATAATGTAAAGGGTTTGCATGGATCATAGTTAGGTCAGTTACCTTAGGAATTCATCATTAGAGGAGTCCCTTTCACTGAGTGTTTTTTTTCCTTAGGTTATTAATTTGGCCTAACCGGCCTTATTAATTTCCATTGAGTTTTTTACTCCCACAATAATTCCTCCAAAGTGGTGAAAGGCGTTCTAATGGTTTCGTCCTCTGGTAGCTAGTGTTTAGGAATGTTGTAAATGACCATGTAAGACATCTCTCAAAGTTTTGCGGAATTCCGTCGAGTCTAGATAGTTTTTTTTTAATTTATTAAAATTGACTAAGTTGGGTAATTTTAATTAATTTTTGATAAAAAATGTAAAAACTAGGTCCTTGGGCTTTTGCTAGGGGTATTTATGCTCAAAAGAAATGGAATGAGACCTCCTACACCCATGGACCAAGTTTCAGTTCAGTTGGACAAGTTTTTCTAGGTGTTTGTCCATGAGGAGTCGTAGTGAGTCAAAAACAACAATTTAATTGCTAGTCACGACATAGTCAAAATGCCATTTTTTGTAAAATTGAGCTAAATGGTTAGAGTCAAGGTGGGAGATGATGACCAAACCTAAACCTATCCTATCCTAACCCTTTCCTACCCTTTATACACCCCCCTAGACATAATCCTCACTTCATACAATTCGCCCCCCTAGGGGAATTGTGCCCCCCTCCATGAGAAAACATTAGAAAAGCCAAATATTAAAGGGGTGGGGCCCTCTCTCCCTTGGTGCGCCCTCCTAAGTCTTCCACATCACCCATTTGACTTGGCCCACACCCTCCACCTCACTCCACCTCATCAATCCACCTCCTAAACCCTAGAGTTGTGCCCCCCTCCTTGAGATGCTCACTTTGACTTGGGTTTTGACACTTGGCTCTCATCCAAGAGGGGTCACTTTGCCTCTCCAAGTATAAATGAAGGCCCTCTCTCCCTCATTTACTGACCAATTCTCATGCTATTGTTATGCTACTCATTTTTCTCCTCACTCTCCTCATCTCTCCCATCTTGCTCTCACATTTGGAGAGGAACTTGTAGCAACTAGTTGCTGCAACTTCCTACTTGCTAATAGAAAGTGCTTTGGAGGACCAATGGTGTGTCAAAGATTTGTCTTGATGCACTTGTGTATTTGAGGTGATACTGTATTTTGTTGAAGCATTTCTTAAGATATAGAGTAGATTTCCCAAGCAAATTAGTTTGTGTTATTTATCTTACTCACTCACCTTTGCTCTCATCTTGTAGATTGTTTCACAAGTTGCAGGTTATCTCAAGGGTCTACTAGGCTAGCTTTGAGTTGGAAGCTTGCCTTCATAACTCATCTTGAGCCTCCTTACTTTTTAATATTTATTTTCTGTTCATTACATTTCAGAAATTTGGGTTTGCTAACACTTACAATAGGTCACTTAAACTTCTTATATTGCTGAAATTTGTATGCAGAAAATTTCTGTGTAAAAAAAAAAAATTTCTTTGACTTTTTGTGTGTTTTGCAGCATTTCTAGCAAGCATTAGCTTGCTGTTTTTTGCAAATTCTCACCAGTACAAGGGGAAGTGCTGCCCAAATTAGGCCACAAAACACTCAAAGAAGGCCTCACTTTGTTGGGTAACAATACCCATCTCTTCTCTTCTTTTTTCTAGCATTGTAGCAAGCCCAAGGGAGACCCGAAGAGGCTTGCATTCTTTGTTTATAATTTTATGCAATTTACATATTAGTTTGTGCCTACATCTTGGTGTGAGCTTGGTTTAGCCAACCCCCAAAACTGTAAGGCTAGGTTAGTCCTTCAAATTTCTGCAATATTCCTTTTATTGTTTGCCCCACTTGTCATTAGGACAAGGTTGTGTGGCTAGTTAAATTTTTGTTTTTTGTTTCATTTCATTCAACTCTCTTTGGCAGAAAATAGGAAGGCTTGCCTCCACCTTGTGTCATTGTATGTGGTTTGCTTAGTGTAGTTTTATTCTTTCAAGCATTTGAAATTTTATTGTTGCCTACACCTTGGAGTGAGTTTGGCTTAGCCAACCCCCAAAATCGTATGGCTAGTTTAATGATCTAGAAGTAGAAGTAACACACATTAATACTAGCTTAGGCCCATGGAGGCATAGTGGGCTCTTTATGCTATCTTAATCTTTCACTTGCAAGTTTGATTGGTTCAAGTACTTGTTTCTATTTCCGAATCTTACACAAGCACTTTTATTTTCTTGCAAAGTATCATGGCATAAATGGTTTAAGGCAACTTATTTTATCTTTCTTGCAAGTTGATGTCAAGTAATCTTTTTATGTGTTTTCAAGTTATATCTTGTGGTTTAGCACTTTCATTTCTTGCAAGCATTCAATTTCGTTTTTGGTTCAAGCACCTAACTTTTGACAAACAACATCTTGCCTAACACTTACACTAACTAAATTTACCTTATTTTCATAGGCCTAAAATTTATTAGATTTAATAGGGCACTCACCACTGACCCAACTTTACCACTTAAATGGGGATTGAAAGGAAGCAACAGAATGTGATAGATCGGGGACGATCTCGTGGTGCTCAATGTCCTTTCCGGGTGTACTTCTTTCCTTGGGTTGACTTGTGGAGCTAGGGTGGGGCCTTGTTTGCCTCACTTCTTAAGCACCCAACAACTACTTGGTACAAGCGGGGGGAGTCTTGAGGTTGACACTTAGTTAGGATTCAATCATTAACTTAATAACTTTAACAATCCTTAATCCACTTCAACCATTGGGGCATTTACTTGGCATTTACATTCTTGTGGTTGACATTTTAATTTTGCAAAGCCTTTTACTTTCCATTTACATTTCCTTGCAAATATTTCAATGTTGTGGATAATTAACTAAGTGGTTTTAGTTGCGCCCTTGCCCTTGGAGGCCTTTTTCAAGCATTTCATTTTCTGTTTAAGTGTGGTGTTGGCATATTGGTTTGACCCCTGTGAAGTTGCGCATCCTTTGGAGGCAACTTCATTGTTGGGTTTGTTTAATTTGTGTTTGCCATTGAAAGCAGTCACAATAGAGTTGCGCATCCTTTGAAGGCACTCTATTGTTGAGCATGTTGGCTTGATGTGTTGATAATTGCTTTTATTTGAGACATCTTCATTTCCTGCACAAATCAAACAACTTAGTTAGTAATTGTATCTCTCATGTATCTTGTGTTTAATTGTAACTCTTAGATATTCTTTTGTTATATATTTGTATCTAATCTTGTAGTATTGTTTCTAGTTCTTTTGTAATCTTTGTAATCTTGTGTAATCATTGTAAAATGTTATTGTCCTTGCTTTAAGAGCTTTCACCTACTAGATTTTGCGAAGAAGCCAATTTCTTGAAGCGTTTGCTAAGGGCCTTGCCATTGCAACACCCTAGCACATTATTGCTTCATCTAAATCGTCATTACTTCATTCTTGAGCTAAAGAAGGAGGAAAACTACAAGGGCCTAGGGTTACTTACACCCTAGTAGCTATTTTCCCCCTAGGGTTTGGTAGTTGAAGCCTTGGGTTACCAACACTTCAACTATTAGCCTCTCTTGTTTTTAGTTCTCTTACTATCATCTTTTCCTTCAAGATTTGCTGCCACCTAATAGACTCCATTTGCCCTAAAAGCACTAATCTAAGACTCGTCATTGAGTGATTGACACAAAACAACTATCAAAACCTATACCTTAAGCCTTCTACTAACCACTTCTAACATTAGAATAGCCTAATCTACTAACTTTGTTGCTGTTGTTACTAAAGTAAGCTACAACCGTATTTTGCAGCACTAAAGCTTCTAAAAGCAATTGAAAAAGTTGATTAATGCATTGCCGTACTTGCTTCTGACAAATGCTAGTATTTTGATGTTAATAAGTGATTATTCTTGGTCATTTTGAAGCCATTTTAAGGCACTTATTGTGAAGTTATTGTCTTATAAATATCGCTGCTACAAATTTCTGTTTACTTCACCATTATATCAGCCATTGCTTTTATTTATAAAGTCCGTGGTTTTATGAAGTACTAACAACAAGTTGTACTTGCAAAAGACATATTTTCTTGTTGCTTTGTTCCGGGTAGGTACGCCTTGATACTTCACCACTTCATTGGTTAAAACCCCTAGACTTTTTGATCAGTGTGACTTGTGAGAGGGGACATTTTCATAGCCATCTTAACCTTTCCTTCTCAAACCCCCAGGTCATCGGGGACGTCTCCCCTGGGCCATCAACCCTAAATAGAAAGAGGCAACCTATTGAGGTGACAGTGATAGGATAACCTCCAATTACGCCAATTTTATTTCCATTAACCTTTCCTTTGATCCAAGTACAAATTGTGTGATAACACACACAAGAGGGTGCTCTACTACCTTGAAACTTGCGCCCAAGAGAGGTGTGCACTTCAACCCTAGAAGATTTACTTGCTGAAATTTCCAAATGACAAGTGACTTGTGTGTTTCCTCAATGGGGAAATCACCTTTATAACTATTAGCACAACAGGGCCGACCTCAATAACTCATAAAATAATTAATTATTACAATAAACATTAATTATCTTTCACATATGGTGGAGCCGACCTGTACCCTTTACATCACAATTAGGGTCGCAGGTAAATCTTACTCTCAGACAATATAGCAAGGGATCTCACACATCCACTAGTGCTCAGCCACTAGGGGCACGTCCACCTGTGCTCAGCCACAGGGATGCCCTATTCAACAGATCTCTATCTCACTGAGTCCACAGGAGAATCATCTGGAGTACCATCTCAAGGCTGACTCAACTGAGTCCACAAGGCAGGAGACCACACGTCATAACAACTCAGTCCATAGTCTGACGCACACCCATCACATGGGCACCTTTACCCCACACAGGGGTACACATTGTTTCATCTCAGTCCAGAGAGGAACGACACACCCATCTCATGGGCATCCTCACCCCACACAGGGGAACACATCGTCTCATCTCAGTCCAAAGAGGAACGACACACCCATCTCATGCACACCCAACTCATGGGATCTCTCACAGGTTGACTCACTCAGTCTGTGTCCTGGAGGATGTCTCATGAAGCTGTAATCATCAACAATACTTCCCACCTAGCTCCTAGCATAATAATACTTGACTTTGAAAAATTGATAGAATAATAGTAAAAGAGCATACTAAGATCAAGAGAAATGCCAAGATAATCCACCATAAGAGCTAGAAAACATCATCCAAGGCTAGCGCCTCACTCCTCCATCAACCATTCATCAATATAGCCATAAACAAGTGCACAAGAGACAAAAAGAACCAAGTGTAGCGAAAATTTCAGACCAAGTTCTCTCACAATGAGGGAGAGTTATGTTAAAATGAGATCTTATGATATCTTATTTATACAAAATGACACCAAAGTGACTTGTCCATAAATTAAGGAGTAAACAACAAGATTAGGGGTCAACAACCCTAATCTTGCCCCCTTAACAAAGTAATATTAAACAATTCACTTAAAATTTCACTTTTTGCACAAATAAAACCCTAATTTACAAGGACGTCACCCCTTTAGGGGACGTTTTGGCACTGGGAGAAGGTCGTTGGTGATGTAGGAGGGTAGTAAGGCTCCCCAAAGCCACGTGTGAAGCATCCAAGTGTCTTCCTTCAAGGTCAAGACCTCAAACCCCTCAAAACGTCCAAGTGCCAAAGCATATCATCTCACCGCCATGCCCTAGCCCCCCACACACGATGTCATGCTAAAAAAGAGGACGTTTTTCCCCTCCTGGGCAAATCGTTTGGCAAGTGAGGGCTGGGCTATGTCGTCGTCCAAGTCATCATCAAGGCATTCCAAGTTTGATCTTTCTCATCCGGCGTGCGGGCCCTCGGCATCCAACCTGTGGGCTTGTAGCCCCATGGAAGCCCAAGCTAGGCTTGTTCTCCCAAAACTGTCCACCAACTAGGTCCTGCAAAGACAAATGAGCACGCCCTCCAAGGATCTCAAGTCATAACATCATGATAAGTGAATCC
>SNQJ01S0064192.1:146181-156558 GCA_010110895.2 Picea sitchensis
CTGTCCACCAACTAGGTCCTGCAAAGACAAATGAGCACGCCCTCCAAGGATCTCAAGTCATAACATCATGATAAGTGAATCCAATCAATAAATAAGACATCCAAGCATGTGCATCAAAGATCAAACAATTAACAACTCAAAGATACTATGCAACTTGTCAAGCTTGAATATGGAAGGGTTGACGACGTGTCCTATTGGGTAGATCTTGCCCTAGATCAAGGAGAGTATCCAAGAGATCCCTTTTGTTGCCGTCCTTATACACACTTGCAAACGTGGACTAAGTCTCAATCCACTTAGTGTGTCCTCGAAGACACAATGTTTAAGTTCAAGCCCACTGTCACCTCGACTTGAACTTTTTCCGTCTAGGATTACTTCTAAGGAAGCTAAGGGGGTTAGACCCTAGTTACTACGTGAGTTAAAAAATTATGTCTAGGAGTTAATTTTAATTGGTTAAAGGTTTAGGGGGATCTAGCCTATATGAGAGTCAATAATGCAAATGCAAGATTTCAATGCAAAGGCAAGCTCTTTTCCTATGTCAACTAAGACTAGTGCCTAAGGTTGGGCAAGGGGTCAACTAAGTTACAAAATGAGATTAAACTTTACAAAGGATTACAATTAGATACAACAATTGAATTAGATACAAGTAAATGATACAACTATCTATACAAAAGAATATAAAGAATACTAAATATACAACAATATATAACTATGAACAAGAAAGGAAAGCAAACACTAACTTGATATGATTTGTGCAGGGAAAGGGAAGAATACTCAAGAGATAATCACCACAACACAACAAGCCAACACACCCAAACAATGAAGTGCCTCCACAAGATGCGCAACTTCAAGGGGTGGTTTCAATGGCATTCAACACAACTATGACCCAAACAAGAAGTGCCTCCACAAGATGCACAACTTCAAGGGGTGAAAGATAAAGCAAGTAAAAGCCTCCACGGGCAAGAGATGCACAACTACTAGTTAATTATCCACAAGAGCTCAATAAAATTGCACGTGAAATAACTTAAATGAAATGCTTGCAAAGTTAAAGAGCATTAAACCATCAAAAAATTAAGAGATTATACCAAGTTAAGGTGGATTAAGTTTTAGGATTTCTTAAGTTGTGAATCCTAAAACTATGTGACTTCCCTAGAACTCTCCCCGCTTATACCAAAAAGATTGTTGGGTGCTCAAGAAGTGAGGCAAACAAGGCCATACTCAAGCTCCACAGGTCAATCCGGGAACAAAAGTACTCCACAAGGGGGACACCTAGTGTCGTGAGACCATCCCTGATTTAGCACCCCCTACTTCTTCCTTAGGTTCCTTTTTTGTTGGCAAAGTTGAGACAGTAAAAGGTGTTCTAATTAACTAGATAAATTGAATCCTTAAGAATTATTAAGGTAAATTGAGCCTTAAAGATTATGTTGAGTTAAATGCTTGCAAGTAAAATGAAATAAAATGCTTAAACTTGAAAGAGATTAAGTGATTAAACTTGAAAGCAAAATAAGTACTTGGAAATAAAAGAAATGCTTGGAAAAACGCAAGTAAGTTACTATGCCTCCACGGCTTAAGCAATGAAAAAAAGAGAGCTTCTAAGATCTAAAGATAAATCATACACAAGCACTAGAAGCAATAAACCACAACTAACACCTAGCCTTACGATATAGGATGGTTGGCTTTGCCAAACTCTTTCCTAGGTGTAGGCAAACAATAAAGAATAAAAAACTTGAAAAGAAACTAATCCTAGCTACACAACCTTGTCTTAAGGACAAGTGGGACAAACTAGTAATGAAAAACAATGCTGAAAATAAATCTAAGTTCCTAGCCTTACGATATAGGATGGTTGGCTTTGCCAAACTCTTTTCTAGGTGTAGGCAAACAATAAAAATAAAACGCAGAAAATTAAATTTGCTTGAGAAAAACAAGTCCTTGGAACTCCTTTGGGCTTGATTACAATGAAATTTAAAGAGAGAGAGAAGTGGGTATTTGTTATCCCAACTTGGGAGGTGTTTGCTCGACTTTAGATGGCCCCAAATGGGTTGTTCCTCGTTTTTGGTGAAAACCTGCAGAAAATCAACAAGCTAATGCTTGCTGGAAATGCTACAAAAACACCAAAATTCTTAAAAAATTTTCTGTTAGTGAAAACCATAAATTTTTAACCTTTAGGACAACAAATAATGAGTTGAAAGAGAGCTATTCAAGAGCAGAAAATGTACCCAAAGTGTTAGAGGAAATAGATAGATAAGAACAAAAATTTTTAAGAGGAAAATGAGTGGGTGAAAAGATAATTTCTAGATCTGAAATTACTCTTTCTAAACCCTTAGTAACATATAAATATGAGAGACTAAGCTACAAGACAAGCAAAGGGGTTGAGTAGATCCAATGATATTAACGAAATATTTTGCTAAAACTAGAAAACTACTATACATAAGATCTATGGCAATACTACAATAGATCTATCCAAGCAAAATACTTTGCTTGGACACCCTACACTAGATCTATAAACAAAATTCAACAAAACCAAATACAAGTTACCTCCAATGTAGATCCAAGACACCAAGAAGACTCCCAATGCCAATATTTCCTCCAAAGATTTCTTATTAGAAGGCAAGCTAGGACAAATACTTGCTCAAGCTTGAGAAAAGAAAGAGAGAGCAAGAAGAATGAAAGAGAAGAGTGGGAGAGAAAGGAGAAGAGAAGAGGAATTTGGGTAGAGTAACCTTGCAAGAGAATAGATCATTTTCAAATGAGGGAGGGGAGGCTCTTATTTATACTTGGGAGTCAAGAGTTACCCCTCTTGGATGCTCTCCAAGTGTCAATCTCATAGCATCATTGAGCATTTCAAGAAGGGGGGTGCACTTCCGAGGGTTTTAGTCACTTAGGGTTTTGGTAGATGAGTTGGAATGAGTTGGCAAGGGTTTGAAAAGTCAAATTATGAGTTGGAGGGACTAGGGAGGCGCACCAAGGGAGCGGAGAGGCCCCACCTCATTAATTTTTGATTTTCTAAAGATTCTTCTAGAAGGGGGGCGCAACTCCTCAAGGGGAAGGGACATTTTGCATTAATGGCTAGGTGAGGGGGTGAAGCAAAGGTTGGGAAAGGGTTAGGATAGGTTAAGAAAAGGTTTGGGTAAGTTCTCCCACTCTTTCTCTAATTAATTTGCTCATATTACAAAAAATTGACAATTTTGACTTTGTCAATTCCAACAATTAAATTGCTGTCTTAGACTCACTTAGACTCCTCATGGACAAACACCTAGCAAAACTTGTCCAATTGAGCTGAAACTTGGTCCAAGGGTGTAGGGGGCCTCATTCCATTTATTTTGAGCACAAATATCTCTATCAAAATCCCAAGGACCTAGTTTTTACAAATTTTATAAAAAATAAATTAAAATTACCATTAAATGGGTAATTTTAAAAAATTAAAAAAAATACCTTAGACTCGACGAAATTTCGCAAGACTCTAAGATATGTCTAGCATGATCATTTACAATATTCCTAGACACTAGCTACCATAGGGATCGACCATTAGAACACCTTTCACCACTTTGGAGAATTCTTGTGGGAGTGAAAAACTCAAGGGAAATTAATAAGGCTGGTTAAGCCAAATTAATAACCCGAGGAAAAAAAACACTCGATGAAAGGAACTCCTCTAATGATGAAGTCCTAGGCAACCGACCTAAACTATGATCCATGCAGACCCATTACATTATTATCCCATGCAAGGGAGCGGAAATTCCAATAACAAAAACACGTGCTGAAGGCCAAAACTGCCTTGTAGAACCAATAAGTCTTTAACTTGGTAGCATCATCTGGTGCATATCTTCATGGTACATGGAGTTGGACCCCTAGTTGAAATAGGTGGTCAACACCTCTTTAAGCCATGTAAAGTGGATGAAGTGGTTGGGGTCAAGACTTAATGGGCTTAGGGATCATGACATACAAGAGGTCGTAGTGTCTCATTCATGGGTGCCTTTGTAGAGGGTGTGTGGTACCTTCGTCCACAATGCACTTTTTTCCAAGCCCATCAATTGTCTTTTATCTTTCTTTCTTTATTTTCTTTCAATATAGAATAAGGAGGGATTGAAGGTCACTGCACTGGCGTGGTGACCAGATGATGGCAATGTCACCCACAAACACCTAGTGGAAATGAGAAGGCTGTCTTGTGATGGGACCCCCTTTCTCTCAGCCATGCAACTGAGAGCCATTACCCTAATTTGGTGACCAGATGATGGCAATGTCATACCACTAGATATTCATGGACGTGATAGGTCGGCTCGTGATGAGACCTCCTATCCTTCAACTAACCTTTTAAGCATTCTTTATTATATTGTGGGTCCCCTTTTTTTAAAGATAAGTGTTTCATTGCTTTCTTGGGTGATCCATGGGCGAAGCATCTGGAAGGTTTATATGAGGCTTTTATCTTTTACCCAACATCAACCCCTCTAGGCCTTCTTCCCCTTCTTCCCATAGAATGAGGGACAACCCCTTCTTGGGTCTGTTATAGTGCAAGTTGTAGGTTGGGCAAAGCCCGACCCAACCTCAAAGCAAGTGCTACAACTTGGGAATCCTACACCCAATGTCACCTCAATGTAGGTCCCGTTCTTCAAGGGTGACTAGGTCACTCTAGGGAGGTGATCCCGGTGACCCTAGGGGGATTGAGATGGAGATGGAGGGAAATGGAAGTGAAGCCCTTAGAGGTCAAGTCTAAGTGGAGTGAAATGTGTGGAATGAAGTCTTGAGAAGGTCCAAGGGTTGCCAAGTATGTTGAGTAACCTGAAAATGGTGAAATACTTGCCTGAGACACAAGAAAAGACTCTTTGTGATGATATATGTTAGTTGTATCAACAAGTTAAGCTTGCTGTCCCTAATTTGCAACAATAGATAACAATATATATCAGCAATAATATGGTACTATGAGATGCTCAATAAATGCTAGAGACAGAGTAGAAAGTGCAAGAGAAAGACTAGTAAATGACTAGCTAAACCCAAGATGAAAAACCAATATTCTAGCATAAAAGATAAGGCTGTTGTAAACACTTGTCTGCAGAAAATTATATCAGCCTTATGGATGTAACATTCAATGTATTACAACAAGAAAATCAACCACTGAAATCCCTTCAATTTTTCCAAAAGGTGCGCTAGACCAAGGAGAGTAAGTATGCAAACTTTGAGCAAAATCCAATGGTTGATAAGAGAGTTATTCAAGCAAATGAGTTAGGGTTTCTGCAGCCCTAATGGCTGAAGATGCAATTTTGTAACAGCAGCAAGAAGTAGCCCCTTGATGGGGACTCCCTAGTGGCTGTGAGGTGCCCAAGACACAAGGAATATAACCCACTTTGCAAGAAGTAAAAATGACCGAAACTCACGTTTCCCAATGCAATATTTTATTTCTCCAATGCAATAATAAATGACTAGTGCCTTTACTATTGGTTTAATGGGGTCATGAAAAGAAAGAGCTAGAGAAGCTACCTCCTTGGGGGTGTAAGCCCTTTTACTTCCCAAGGCAAGTTTCTCTATGCTAAATTTGGCAGCATCGACAGTCATTCTCCAATGAGAGGCCATATGGGCCACCCTGATGCTAGCCAGGGAGATTTGGAGAATCAACCAGTCTTATGAGGTATGGAAAAAATCCATGGGGAACGTACAACCTTTGTGAGTCAAACCAAAAGTCATGACGAACGAGATGCTATGTAAGTCTAATGCAAAAGTCAGGGGGAACGTACAACCTCTTTGAGCATAGACAGACTAGTGCAAAAGTTAGGGGGAACGTACAACCTCTGTGAGCATAGACAGACTAGTGCAAAAGTCAACGGGAACGTACAACCTATGTGAGCTTAGTCAAGCCTTGTGAGCCATGAGCAAAAGTCAAGGCATCTAGCAAAAGTTAGGTTGAATATAAAATTCCTATGAGCTAGAATCAAATGATATTCTTAATATTGTAAATGATATAAATGTATTGATCTAGTGTGTTGGCACATGTAACATTATCCACCATGAAGAGAAATTCGAATTGCATCGTCAATTTCAGTCAGGGCCGAGGATAGGCTCGAAGGAGCTGCCAACTTCAATGTGTGGAAGCTCCGAATAACAAATATTTTGTAGGAGCATGATCTTAAGCAGTATGTGACCACAGTGGTGGAGGAACCCACTACTAATGCAGGAAGAGCGGCTTTCACGAAGAGTCAAGCAAAGGCTAAGATAATCATTTTTGATTCAGTCAAAGATAGTATAATGCCAGCGATGACTTCATTAATGACTGCCAAGGACTGTATGGATACCTTGGTGAATCTGTATGAGAAACAAGCTCCAAGTCAGAAGAGGACACTTAAGCACAAGATTAAGTATTTGAAGATGGAGAAAGGTGAATCAGTAGCATCTTTTTGTTCCAGGATAGCCCAGATCAGAGATCAGCTTTTGGTCAGAGGAGTCATAGTGGACGACAATGATTTAGTGCAAGCCATATTTGATGGTCTTCCTTCTTCATGGGAGACCTTCTTATCCAGTGTAAGTGGAAGAGAGATTCAACCCACGTTTGAGAGGCTATGGCATGATTACCTTCAGGAGGAGAGTCGCACTGCTACCAGGAGCGAGCCAACCAAAGAAGAGCATTCAACATTAGCATCAAGATTCAAGGGAAAGAAGAAAGTCACTTTCTAGAAAGGCTCTCAGAGGAAGTCAAACACCAAAGGTATGTTCAAAGGAAAAAGTATTGATACATCTAAGATTAAATGCTTTAGTTCCAATAAGTTGAGTTATTTTGCTAAAGACTGTTGGTATAGGAAGAAATATCCAAGGAAAGGGAAACATCATGCCTCAACTGCTGAGGATGATTAATCCAAAAGAAAACAAAAAAGTCCTTCTAATGAGAAATAGAATAGAAAATAATATTACTTGGTTTCTGCCTTATCCAGTTTAGTTTTCACGGGGCCAAAAACTTGGTTAGTAGACAGTGGTGCATCAAAACACATAACAAGGTACAAGGAGATCCTCTCAGATTTCAAGACAAAATCTTTTGCAGAGCAAGTTGAGCTTGGGGATGACAAATGTTACAAGATAGAGGGAGTAGGCTCTATCTCCTTCAGATTGGAATCTGGGGCTAGACTTCATGTGGATGAAGTATTATATGTTCCAGGGCTCAAGAAGAATTTTCTATCAGTTAAATCCTTGACAACAAGGGATATTGGGTGATCTTCATGGACCAGAAGGCACTACTGTGGGCTAAAGGTATCCATTTGAGTACAACATAACCCATTGGGATATGCAGAGGACTGTATGTCGTGACAAGACAGTTAGTTCAGGCATTGGGTCATGATGCGACTAGCTCCAGCGAATTGTGGCACAGAAGATTTGGACATCTTCATTACAAAGCACTTCCAGATTTGCAGAACATGGTATGTGGCATGCCCTCTATTTCCCTTAGTAAAAATGAAATTTGTAATGGATGCATGCTAGGTAAAAATATAAAGAAAGCATTTTCTAGTAGTGACAGAAGAGCTCAGGGCATCTTAGATCTGGTTCATTCTGATGTATATGGTCCCATGTCATCTCCCTCATTCAGTGGTTGTTTGTATTATGTCATTTTTATAGATGATTACTCAAGAAAATGTTGGATCTATTTCCTTAAAGCTAAAAGTGACACATTTGATAAATTCAAAGAGTATAAAGCCTTTATTGAAAAGAAGACAGGGAAACACATCAGAACCCTTAGAATAGACAATGGAGGAGAGTTTCAATCTCTCCAATTTGAGGATTTATGCAAGTCAGCAGGAATCAAGAGACAGTTGACCGTGCCATATAACCCTCAACAAAATGGAGTTGCTGAGAGGAAAAACATGACAATTTGTGAGGCAACGAACGCAATGATGTTTGACCAGGATCTGCAAAATTCTTTATGGGCAGAAGCTACCTCCATTGCCGTGTATATTCAGAACATGTGTCCACATGCTATCTTGAAGGACAAGACTCCTGAAGAGGTCTTCTCAGGGATCAAACGTGAAGTAGGGCATCTAAGGATATTTGGGTGTCCTATGTATATTCATGTCCCTAAGGAAAAAAGGACAGAGATGGAATCCTCAGGCAAGAAAGGGGTTTTTGTGGGGTACAGTGAGAACTCCAAGGCTTACAAGATATATGCACCAGGTCAGAGACAGATAGAGGTAAGCAGAGATGTGACTTTCCATGAGGAAGCCGCATTCAAGAAATCTAGAGAGCTTCAACAGGAATCAGAAGTAGTTCAACCAGCTTCACCCTCTTCTAAAAATGAAGAGTCAGATGATCAGAGGGATGAACCTCATGAAGGGCCAAGTAAGGAGCCCCTAGAACCTGCTGGAGAGTTAGAAAGAACTCTTGAAGAACCTCCAGCCAAAAGGAAGCCAGGGTGGCTTAAAGAAACAGTGCAGGAAGCAGAAAGAATAGCTGCTCCCAAAGGAACTTTCAGGGAAAGTAAGAGGCTTCACAGGTTTGGAGGCTATGTTGCACTGATGAGCAACATCAGTGATGTCGAACCTTCTTCATTTGAAGAAGCAGATAAATTACAAGTATGGAAGGATGCCATGCTTGAGGAATACAGGTCAATTCTAAAGAACAATGTCTGGGACATTGTGCCGAGGCCAAAGGACAAATCAATGGTCTCTTCCAAATGGATCTATAAGATCAAACATGCAGCTGATGGGAGTGTGGAAAAGTTCAAAGCAGGATTTGTAGCTAGAGGCTTCACTCAGAAAGAAGGAATCGACTACGAAGAGACTTTTTCTTCCGTAGCCAGTTATACCTCCATTCGAACTATTATTACATTAGCTTCAGTTCTTGGTTGGAAGCTACATCAGATGGATGTAAAAACAACATTTTTGAATGGAAAGATTGAACAGGAGGTCTTTGTGGAACAACCAGATGGTTTTGTACTGCATAACAAAGGCACTCATGTATGCAAGCTAAGGAAGGCCTCGTATGGTCTTAAGCATGCTCCCAGAGTTTGGTATGACATGACTGATGGCTTTCTTAAAAGCCCAAGCTTTCAGAGAAGTGATGTTGATGCAAATATGTACTTCAAGGTAAGAGGTAACCAACTTGTTATACTAATCCTGTATGTTGATAATCTCTTTTTAACAGGACATGAAGGGCTAATAGCCTGGTGTAAGAGGGATCTAACCTCAGAATTCGAGATGAAAGAATTAGGCTTGATGCATTACTTCCTAGGATTGGAAGTGTGGCAAAGACAGGGTGAGATATTTCTGGCACAAGGAAAATACACAGTGGATATACTAAAGAGGTTTGGTATGATGGATTGCAAATCCATGTCTACTTCAATGGTTACCAACCTGAGGAAGCTGCATGATTCTGATTTAGGTTCAGATTTGGTGGATCCCACCATGTATAGGCAACTGATTGGATCATTGATGTACATGATCCACACCAGGCCAGATATATGCTATGCAGTGATTGCAATGAGTTAGTTAATGACTGAACTGAGATAGAGACACTGGGTGGCAGCAAAGCACATCTTGAGATATCTCAGAGGGACCATTACTTATGGTCTGAAATATACATCCTGTGGTGGTCTATTTCTGCATGGGTATGTAGATGCTGACTAGGCAGGAAGCCCAGTGGATCGGAAGAGTACTTCCAGATATTGTTTCAGTTTAGGATCCTTGGTCAAGTAGGAAATAGGGGTCCATTGCACAGAGTACAACAAAGGCTGAGTACATTGCAAGAAGTGATGTTAGCAAGGAAGCGGTATGGCTCAAAAAATTGGTTTTTGGGTTGTTTGGTGACAAGCTCAAGACGACGGTGGTTCACTGTGACAATCAAAGTTGCATAATAATGACAGAGAACCCGATATTTCACGACAGGTCAAAACATATTGACATGAAGTACCACTACATCCGAGACTTGGTCCAGAGAAAAACTGTAAAGTTACAATACATAGCCACGAGCGAGCAGGTAGCTGATATCCTGACCAAGCCTCTGACCTTGAGACAGTTTGTGCAGCTAAGAGGCAAGCTTGGTGTCGCTGAGAATGACTCCCTCGTTGAGAGGGAGTGTTAAATTTGGCAACATCGATAGTCATTCTCCAATGAGAGGCCATATGGGCCACCCTGAGGCTAGCCAGGGAGATTTGGAGAATCAACCGATCTTGTGAGTTATTGACAAAAGCCAGGGGTAACGTACAACCTCTGTGAGTCAAACCAAAAGTCAGGACGAATGAGATGCTATGTAAGTCTAATGAAAAAGTCAGGGGGAACGTACAACCTCTGTGAGCATAGATAGTCTAGTGCAAAAGTCAGGGGAAACGTACAACCTCTGTGAGCATAGACAGACTAGTGCAAAAGTCAGGGGGAACGTACAACCTCTGTGAGCCTAGTCAAGTCTTGTGAGCCATGA